>JAGDQP010002328.1:0-50872 GCA_022664845.1 Lepisma saccharinum | reverse complement strand
ATATATAATAAATCACAGCCATATTCAATCCACTAGTGGATGAGGCTTCTCCCCGAAGGGAGGAGTTGGTCTACTGCTCCCACGCTGACCAGACGGGTTGGGAGAGGAGGATAAATATACACTTTCATATCGTATCGATCTCAATAGGTATATTTTCTTCGAAATCTACCTAAAAAGAACTCCACACAAAAGTAAGTATTTTGACTGGTAAGGAATTATCTCGCTTTTTGAGGCATTCAGGTTCGAAAGCTCGACGGTGCAGCGACGAATGTATCTCAGAGCAGTTTTCCACGAGAGTATACAATTGAAAATTGTCTTTCACAGTAAATACATACACAAAATAATAATAATAAGAAGAAGAAGAAGAAACTAAATATATCCTTCAAACGCTTATTTGTATCTGAAGTCCATTCTTCTGTTTTTCTGGGCAGCAAACTTATCTATAACTCTTTGGTTGAAGTCCTGCATTTTCCTTAGCAACTGCTTTTCAATGGATAGCATTGCCAGGGCGCTGAGATGATCTTGTGTCATTGTATTTCTTAGAAAAGTCTTAATACGCTTTAATGTCGAAAAACATCTTTCTGCTTCTGAAGTGGACATCGGAATTGTTACCATGATTTTGAGGAGGTTCGTAGAACCTGTTCGAGTCCATTGGGAATCCCGTTCAAACAACAGGCAGGGAAAACAAAACAAAGCCATTTTTACGTCACATCCTGTAAGCCACTTGTGCTTTTTGTACCAATCACTATTAAAAGTGCGACGATATGGATGAGCTTTACCTTTCACTTCCTGATTCAGAGTTAGGTTCTGCTGATGAGGACCCAAAGTTTTAATTCCGAGTATTTCAGATTCTGTCAACTTATTAAAAGACACCGACTGCAATCTATGAACCGAATTCATATTGATGGCAGTAACGCACTACGCACCAGTACACTAAACACACTGAAATAATACTCCTTCACTTCAACACAGATTCACAACACACTTCATTCAAACGTGGAAAAAACACTCATTCAAATCGGTGTTCAATATTATAAAATAACTCACTAAAGTAGGCAATGTTTTCTCTCTTCCTTATAAGGTATCTGAGGACTGTGATTGGTGAACAGAAATTATATTAATCTACTTCTTGCAGCACACAAAATTACGATGTATCTCACAAAATAAAAGAAACTCACAATATTACTCTTCAGATCTCGTATTTTGGCGCTTTTAGGTATGAGGGGGTTTGGAGTAGCCTCTTTGCCCTAAATTGCTTCCTTAAAATAGTTAAGCGCAAAAGATTGAGAGTTTATTATGCAATGGAATGTGTTGAAAAATACATGTTTTATAAAATGCCTCCTTTTCTCTTAATAAATCTTTAATGACGAAACGAACAAATCAGTTCCGAAAATCCCTTCAATCTCTCGCACGACACACTAAAAAAAAAAAAGGTTGTTTATTGTTCGCGCAATGTTGCAAACTGCTTGATACTGTTCATTAGCTCTTCGTTTATTGCTGATACTGGAACTCAAAAACAATTTTATGTAAATAGAGATGCAACATTATGTTATTTAAGCGTTTAATATATTCGTTCATAAACGATTTATTGTGTATATTGCGATTTTGGTATGTAATGAACGTTTATCCTTGCTTCTGCCAGAAGATTTGATTACATTTTAAACACGAGAACGGTGGAAAAGTCAAGGAGAGTTAGCAACAGTGCTGAACCCTGTTCTTCTGCTATCTTCGTTCACTCTAGGATTGAGCACGCCGAGGTCCCATATACACAATGTTATAAGTTAGGCTAGCGCGTTCACAAACGAAATGTAAACTGGAAACAAATTGGAGAGTAATAACAACTTGATAAACGAACTGTATACCTATGCCTCAGTGTAACAATTTAAAATGTGGTGTGTTTTTAAATCTTTCGATAAGAAACAGAATCTGAAACGAAAATAATAATAATACTTCTAAAATAGTTGGCACTGCACGTGCACCTGTGAACGTTAATACCCGACGTCACTGCTCTGTCTATCTCTGAGCCTTGCCGATGTCATTCATCTTCATCCTCAGAGTGGTAATGGTGATGCTGCTTCCTCTCAC
Organism: Lepisma saccharinum; assembly: GCA_022664845.1. Taxonomy (NCBI): domain Eukaryota; kingdom Metazoa; phylum Arthropoda; class Insecta; order Zygentoma; family Lepismatidae; genus Lepisma; species Lepisma saccharinum. The sequence goes on along the minus strand of JAGDQP010002328.1, from coordinate 48,787 downwards.
CATTATATTTTTGTTCGGGGTTATCTTCCCCTAGCCTTTGTAGATCCCTCTACTAACTGCAAGGCAGCAGTACTGGTTTTGGTCCGCCCCGGAATATTTCCGGTAACCACCATATCTGGTCGGCATTCCCCTATCCATCACCAGGGAAGGAGCCTGATCAGTAACTCCAACCAGGGTTCCACAGTTTCCAAAAATCTTTGCCGCGAATCATAAAACAACATGAACATCCTGAGCCTTGTATATCTTGAAAAATGCTTATCAAGCAACAAACAATTAAGCAACACTCTTCCTGTCTCATTCGTAGAGGCGAGCGGGCGGGAGCAATGTCCTAGTTCCTTCTTGTAAATATATTACGTCCCTGTTGCACAAATAATAACCAAAACAGAAAAAGTTATTAGGAGGGGCGAAAATTCCCTATATTTTGCCACATGTTCATGGAATCTCCCCGGGACGGACGTAAGCCATAGCGCTGTTACCGCCCATACAATTAATTTTATCTTATGAAATCTCCCTTTCTACCTCCTAAATAATTTCGTGGTAAAATTTCCCTACGACGTGGGAAATTTACCTCAATCTACTATCACTGATACATTGTCCGTTTGCTACAAGAAAATTTTTATTTTAGGTGCAGATATAACGAAGTGCTAATTCTGAACTTCTAATCTTCTGAAGGTTACGTATATTTTGTAACGTGGGTGACTGGGTGGGATGTTGCGACACCCCAACAGTCTGTAGTCCCCCCCCCTAAAAGTATGTTAATTCACAGTGGCTTAAATATACGTATTTGTATATCAATAGATAAATGACTTTATATCAACATCAAAACAAACAGTATATTTGGCTGTAAGCAAGTAATTAATATTGGTTAAATTTATGTATTATTTTATTATATTGAAAACTGAAATGTAGTCGATTTTCGCTAGCAGTTACTCTAGGGAATGAGATTCCTCTCATAGGAAAATGGACGCACTAAATCATGTGAATTCCCTTCGCCGAGACCTTAAAAACGACGCCTCAACTTCCTTTGTAGCTATAGTAGTTTCTGGGTTGAATGATATTGACAGTTAGCAAGACAAATATAGTGACATATAAGACTTCACAAGTTTCTGAATTTTGTATTTTTATTTATGGCTTTTAGGCATCTAAGGCTCAGACCGGGATATGGGAGGAGAAAGGATTCGGAAAGGCGTCGGCCAGGGCCTTTGTTGAAGGTGTCATCCCGGCATTGGCCTGGTGTGACTGAGGAAAAACCCTGGAAAAAAACTCAGTCAGGATGGTCGACCAATGGTATCAAACGCACGACCTCCCGAATGCTAAACAACTGAGCTACGGAGGCTCAGTGATAGTTTCTGTTGAAGCTGAAAATGTGCGACACATTAAATAATATTGCTGTAAAACCGATATTATGAACAGTGATAATCTACAGAAGAATTCAAGACTAAAATATTGTTAAAAAGTAAAGTGACGCAGAAGACAATGTGAAGTTTTTCATTACATCCCATTTACTCCTTATGCATTTTCTAGGATAATAAATTAATTGTTTTACTTTTAACAGTTCGCATATGAAAACGTAAGGAAACTCTGACACATAACGTTACGTAAGAAGAGCTTTTAATGTGTTTTTAGTTAAGAGAAGTGCATCTGGGGTGTAAAAACACTCCACCCCATCCTCGTAGGGTTAACACGCTCTCCTGTAAAATCAAGAAAATGGATAAAGCACGCTCTTTTCCTGTGGTCTTCGAATAGCTTCTGCTTAACTTGTAGGTCCCCTTCATCACATTGGTATATTCTTTCCATTGATTTATACCAGGAATTTCTTTTACTTGTCTTATTTCTATCGGAAGCGGAATTCTGTTTTCATGTAATTTGTATCGATGGTTGCTTTGAAACTGTTGTGAAATCTCCACGGCGTTTTGTTTGGTACCAAGCCGCCGTATAGCTAGGCGGTAGAGCGTTGGCGTAGCATTCGGGAGGTAGTGGGTTCGATCCCAGCGGCCGACCATACTGACAGGTTTTTCCAGGGTTTTTCCTCCGTCACACCTGGCAAATGCCAGAATGCACCTTTAACATAGGTCCTGGCCGACACCTTCCCGAATCCTTTCCCTTCCCCTTTACGGGCATGAGCTTTAGATGACTAAAGGCCATAAATAAAATTCATTCATTCTTGTCTGGTAAATCCCGTAGTGACATAAATCAAATTTCTCATGACTGATTGCCTTTCAAACCGGAATATGAATGTCGCCGAATGCAAATCTGATAACAAAACAGGAACTTTTTGACAAGTATAGTCAGAGAAGTAGGTACTGCGAAAGTCCAGCAATTATTTAGTCTACGACAAGGTTGATTGATTTAAATCATGATTTAAATCGCGATTTCAATGAGATGATTTTCTTTTGAAAAAATCAATGATTTAAATCAATATATATATATGTTTTTTGAAGAAAGAAAATAGAAATCAAGTGCTGTATTTTTTAAAAATAATTTTGTGATGTGAATCGTATGTAAGCTTTAACGTTCACCTTCCAGTCCTTATGTGATAATAGGCTCTTATGATGTAAACGCAAACCAAAGTGATGGTCATAGAATTTTAACAAACTATTTGATTGGTTCATTTCATATTACACGCGAGATTTTAGAATAGAACGTAGGAACCCAATTTCCATTATGCGTTTACAATTTGTATTACAAATATGTTTATTTTTGTAATACATATGAAAACGAACACACAGAAAACAAAAAATCCAGTTTTGGTTTACAAAACAAAAATTGTTGTTTTGTATTATTATCTACTTTTTATTACTCAAAATGTATTTGTATCAAATTATTTAATTTCTTCACAAATTGCTCAAAAATAATTTATTCTTAATAGAATATAAAGTTTACCTATATGTGTGCTAACGGATGAATATGCAACACTATGAATCCACTATTGATTTCAATGTATTACATAGCTCACATTGGATTGAATTTTATCTAAGGCCTTTAGACAAATTTGGATCAGACCGAATGGATGATAGGAAAATTAGTGGAATGAAGAAAGTGGGAGGAAACTGAAGAATCCTGAGGAAACCAAAGCACACCGTTTTCGTTCACCACAAAGTCCACATGGCAAGAGCCGGGATCGAATCGGGGACCCCATTAACCAGAGGTGAGCGCTCTACTATTGAGTGAGCACGGCTCCAAAATAGCTCTCACACTTTATGAAATTTATTGTCATACGATGTTCCCAAATTGATAGTACAATTTTGAGAGCTGAAAACTCTTTAACTGAAATGAACAAATATATCATAGAAAACTTAAATCGTGGAACATTTCGTTTGACAGATGTAACGTGGAAAAAAGAAGCAAAAACTTTCAGTTACTTAGGTAGGAACAGACATCATTTTAGAAGGTAAGTCGTTTCTTTTTCGAACTTAATTACGGTTTCTATACCTCTCTGAAACCACTTCATTCATCGTGTACCGACGAAAGTAACGTAGAAGCTTCCTACATGTTTGCTTTCCTTTGTAAAATATACCATAAGCAACGCCATATCTTCTTTCATTTTCAGAATAATTACAATTTGTTGTAATTACCCATTTTTCATGACCGTTTTCTGTAGCGAACACCATATACAGTGGAACCTCGATATATTGAACCTCGATATATCGAATTCCTTGATAAATCGAAGTTCTTCCATTCCCCTTGAACCTGCTATCACCCCCATGTGTATTTTCACCTCTATATATATCGAAGGACTGTGTAAACTACACCGACGTCCGGTGCCAGAAATTGTAAAGTTCTCCACGTTGGGGTCAGAATTTGGAGAGTGCCTTACCGCCTAACAACAGGTTTCGGGACAACTCAATAATTATATGCAAAAATAAAAATAAAAAATCTCATGCAGATATTATTCAAATTAATGTAAATTTCCAAATGGGGAGTGTTGGAGGAAACGCAACACAAATATCTCCTGTGGTACTTACTTTTAAGGGGTCAAATTTCACAGATTAGCAGGTGAAAATGAATTTACACAGGAGTACATGAGTTAGCAAATCTCAGGGAAAGAAAACAAAATAAAAGGGTTACAGTGGGTACACATTGCAATCTCCAAGGGCGAATTGGAAAGCAAAACAGAACAATTTAAGGTCTGCCATCCGCTCACACGACGCTGTAAGCCCGTAAAGCAAAGACACATATACAGCACTGAAAATGCAGTACTTACCAACATTGACGACCTCGCTCATTAAGGAAAACCGTAGGTTGGTGGCTTCAGGAAGTGAAATATATGTACCCGATAACAAGTATAATAGAGATTTATTCCAATTGTGATTCAGAAGATGATAACTTACGAACACCCACTCATTTCACACTTCATTTAACAAACACTATTCACATAATTGACAATAACCAGCCTTGGGCTATATCATATTGGTCCAATCTCAGATTGGAATGAGTTCATATTTTAATTAAACACTGGAATACACACAACGAATTGTTTATTACGTCATATATACACGGTAACACTGTTTATGTAATTATATGGTCAAATCTGATGGTATCCTGGTTTAGTATGCTCTTCCTAAGTGTTCATCTGGAATGGGAGGAGATAAAGTTCCACTTTGGGATGTCTCTTGCATAGACATATTATAGTAGCTCCACAACAAAAACCCAATTGCTAAAAACACACGTCGTAATCATGATGATCACAATCTACGAAGTTAATTGTTAGTGTTTCTACGGGTCTCTCGTTCACAGAAAGTAGACTTATGAACAGGGCCAGAGGCACATGACAACAGTATGACCGTAGATAAAAAAAATACACAAATGTAACTGGATAGAAATAACACAAGATCCAGTGTATGGTTCTAATAGCAGAAAAGCTATAGACATAGGTGAAGCATAGAAAATATATTGAACTTCACTTCACTTTGCAGGTGATGCTGCATCTCAGCCACGGCATGAATGCGGGGATAGTTCACACAAGTTAATCCCAGCGCCCTTCACTGATTGTTCGGCTCTGAGTGAAAATGGCAACTCAGAAAAGGATGGGGGCTGTTATTTAACGTTCCCACTTGTGACACATATCAGCAACACTATGAAAATAGTGGAGCGACTTTGTGTCTGACACCACAAAATTAACAGACACACCAGAGTATAAACTCCATCTCACTATAGGCGTTGAATAATACGAAAGTTTCAAAGTACATTGCGCGTACTTTATATCGCACTGTCCGTGATTGATAAAATAAACTTCAGCAGTTCCTTCTGTAGGTACGACAATGTTTCACTGTAGGTTAAATGTCTAAAAATCGCGAACAGATCACATCATAGTATGAAGGCAATGTCTATCTGTAGCTTTTACGTGACACATCGTACATACTCGATGATAATAGTAACTGAATTCGATTGAACGTAAATAACAAAAAACAAACTATGTTCCTGAGTCAGATCTCGAAAAGCAACTCTCATATCTGATCTCCAGTTGTAACTTCCACGTTAAATATCAAAGAACAACTTGTACAGATTTAAAGCACAAACTACGTCCAGTCTCAAAGAACAACTAACATTTCGACTAGTAAAAGCAACTTATACACTGTTTGCACATCGAGTTAAAAAACAACTGACACACCGTTTGCTCTCGAGTTAAAAAGCAACTGACACACCGTTTGCTCTCTGGTACCTTGTTAGGTCCCAGATTCACCTTTTCTTATGAGACTCACTCTCAGAATACGACGAAAGAGCGGATCACCAACTCTTGTACAGGTGGAGCGGTGTTGCCACATATGTCGGAAATATTTAAATATTAATATAGATCAATTAATATTGCATGTCACGCGTACCCATTCGGCGTGCATGTCCACACATATGAAATATACAAAATACAAACAAAAGAACACATTAATTCATCTGAGAACATTAGAACACACATAAAAATACACGTAGTGGGGTCGCTGTCAAATTTACACGCCACCTCTAGTAGGCGCTGCCACCTTGCGGGAAAAAGTGAAAGATCAGACGAAAACAAACCCGCGCCAAGAAAAGCATAGAGGCCGGCTAAAACTGAACAAAAATAGTGAATTGAATGGAAAGAAAGATGGTGTGTTACAAGAATACAATAAAAATAAACAATATACACATGGATGAAAACGTACACACAAATAAACACACATGACACCATCAAATTTCTTAGAAAAAAGGAAAACAAAGTGCAAGTACTGCACGTCCAGTGCTATGGTCCCCACACATACCGGCTGACAGCACTGTGTAGCAGACGGCATTTCCAGAAATTAGTTCGCAAGGAAAATGCATATAGCTAGCTGATTATTAAGTTTATTGGGACGCGAGTCACTGTAAAATAGTGATAAGAGAAAACGTCAATACCAACAGACTTTAGCTCAAGTTATTACATGAACACACAAAAATACTCATTTACATACCAAATTCCAAATATCACTCCGCATAGAAAGCGTCTTTCTAGTCGAGGCTCACTGACTAGCAGGTACAGCGGGGAGAGAGAGCCGGGTGAAGATGCGAAAAACGGTCAAACTCTGAAAAGTTCGCACCCTTTTGTTCAGAGACTTAGCAGCTCTCCTGTACGTTTTTAAAACAATACATTACTGCAAGAACGCTGTCGCCAACTCGATATGGTTTCCAACTATGGAGGAAAACTCATAGATACACTCTGGTATATTTATCTTGGTTGACTAAAGCAACAACTAAAGACAGCTAGAGCAATGTTAATATAAGGGACGTTCAACACTGGTTGAACTTCTGTGCTACTTTCCAGATTTGGTCTACGTTCAACATGACTCTTCTCCAAGCAACGACGATATTCCAAGATGTATGCGGTTTCAAACATGGAGAAAATGGCAAAAGATGAAATCTCACAATAAAATACAATATAATAATATGCAAATCCCCAATAATCCTTAATCTAATTAATGTGCATTACTATGCTCAGATAAACTAATGATATGCATACAAATAATGATATGCAAAAAGTTAAGGTTACAAATAAAATGACAAAAAATAAAATTTGCATGTCAAAATTACAAAAAATTGCTTATGAAAAATGAGGGTGCAGGGGTGTTCTATTACAACTGGTCAGGAAAACCTCGATATTTCGAATTTTAATACTTGCTTGGCTTGGAACCGCACCTCTATATATCGAAGTTTTTATTGGAAAACCTCTATATATCGAAGTGTTGTTTTGGTAAAATCTATAATACTGTACCATATTTACACGAAACTCAGTTCGTTCTTTAAACGACAATCGTTCGTGTTGCAATCTGTAGCCTCCACCATTGTTTAACATAGACGTTTTAAAAATTAAAATATTTTCTCTTTAGTTACATCAAATTAATGATGAGAAACGCATCCAATAACCGTTGTTTTTGTTGTGAACATCTATATATCGCAATCAGTCAGAAATCACCTTGATAAATCGAACCTCGGTATATCGAAATCCTCGATAATTCGAAGTTTTCTCGTTTCCCTTGAGGTTCGATATATCGAGGTTCCACTTTATTTGTGAATTTTACTTTAGTGTTTACTGGCAAAGGTATTTGAAAAGAGAAAACTAACTTAATAGCTGTATCAGTGTCGCAAATTATTTAAATAAAAAAAATCGATTTAAATAAAAAAAATCAACAAAAAATATTTTTCAAAAAAGTCATTATTTTTTTCAACCCTGGATGGACGAGATAGGCAACCTTTATAGGTAAGCGTGCCACATACCGTTCCTTATACATACCACTGATTAATCATAATTGCCTGTCTGACCCATAAATATAATTTAAATAAAAGCTAAATGCTAGTTTTCATTCAAATCCCGCAGTACTTACTTTCGTGACTGTACATTTCATTTTTCATTTTCGAGATAAAAAATTATGTTGCATTGTTGTTTGACTGAAAAGGAATTTGATTGGTTAGTTTCTATTAGGACATTTGATTGGAAGAAACTTTGCTTGAAACCAATATTTTAATGAGCGAAAGAAAGTGGATAGCTTAATTAAAGAAATATATGTGACTGCACTTGTGTTTCATATTCCTCCAAACTTACCAGAGAAGTTCCTTGAAATATGACTATACAGCTGCCAAAACAATTGTTCACATACAACATAAACTCTTTCTGATTACCTTTGTCTATTTTAAATCACATAACGCAGGGTTACTTAAAGTATTCGATTCGTGCAATTTCCACAGGGGAAGAAGGATCTATGATATTTAGATCAGCGCATTTCAATCGCATTCGTAGACCAGACTGGGATGGTATTTCGGAAAACAGAGCCAGGGAATCTGTAGGTTTTGTGTAGGAGGAAATACCAACCACACCACCCTACAAATCAAACACTGGTTACTTGTATGAAATTTATTACAACTCAATATAACTAAATTCTAGCAAGAATACAAAATAAATAAAGAAAATGTTCCATCGGTTACATTGCAAATACCATTAAAAACACAAAACTATAGATTCAATCAGACATAAATTCAATCAATATATGTATAGGCCTATACTGCAGAATCGAACATACAAGTTTAAAAATACGTACATCAGGGGTGCACTCGTAAATTTTTCAGTGCCGGAACATTTCCATTTTTACCATATGTCATACCAATAACTGTGAAGTGAGGAATAGGCATAAAACAAAATTGTTAATATTGACAAAAATATGAATACTTTATTAATTAATTTTGAAAAGCTTAACATTTTGAAACTCAATAAGAAACATTTAATAGAAGAAATGCCATAGTACAAATTCTTTTACCATATTCTACTTACTGAAACATCCCAATCTTGATATAACCACATATTAATGTGTTACAAAAACTTATCAAGTGGATTAAAATCCTCCAAATTGATTGGTTTTGCCTGTCTTGTTCTGGTGTCATCTGCAGTTCGATGGTTACGCAGCCACGTTTTCACATATGGCTCAGGATCCCAGTCTCTCAAGTATGGGCCGCGCAATTTCACAAACATTATACTTGACACATATGGTACTGTCAGTTTCGTACGGGTGAGGGTAATGATCAGATTCATTAGATCAATATTTGTTTGTAAAATATAACATTTTTCTCCCAAAAAGCAGTACCGGAACGACGTTCCGGCGCGACCCTGACGTACATAAAAGTACCTCGTTATTCAGGTCTTATATATTATAAACTTACTGACTATACAAAATGAACAGTACAATAACTGAATAGAATTAACTGCAGAAATACAAAATTACTTCCTTCTATTACTTACGCGAATAATGCATATGTTCAGTTCTACATTGGAGAATATCGTAGGTACTTACACAATGATGGAAAAAGTTAGTACGAATACAAGAGTTACTTGATATTGTAAGGATGGTAAGAATGAGCATTAAAACTAAAAGTTAAATAACAGATCCTTTTGAAAAAAACCTCCTAATTAATCTTCGTGACACGTGCATGGGGAAGAACTGATATTCTTTATTGGAGAGAAATAAGTTCATTGAAACCTGACATGTCACAGCGTGATTTGCATTGATTCTGAAATAGATGAATATAAGGTGTAGATATAAATCAAATGTAATTATGAAAAACGCAATACATTCACGGTAAAATATATTTTAACTGTATAAACCACTCCATTTTTATAAACCTGTAAAAATAAACCTGACGAACAAATACGTCAAAACAGAAGGCAAATGTTGTAATAAGACCATAAACAATTCTCATGTAGACCCCTATTGATGGAACAAACGTATCAAGAGGACAGAGGTGATCTACACCATTGATAGAAAAATACGTTATTTTCGGATCATAATTACTCGTTCTCGTCGGAGTAGCTGGTTAGTGAAAGAAACGGAACTCTCAGGGTAATCTCTGTTGATTTTGTCTAAGTAATAATGTAAAGGATAGCCTAGAGAGATATTCAAAGTGCCTAGAAGAAAATGAGAAATAATGCAACAAGGCTAGAGAAGAAAAATTAGAAACTCACGCTAGACACTGTTGAATATTCTATAACTGATATGCACCCGTATTTGTCTTCTTTTTCTCATCCGAAAGATCGCATTGAAAATTTGATGCTTCCGAATCCTCTGACATTTAAAGAATATTAGAAATAAATAAAAGATGAAAGGAAATAGCAGCACCTAGAATAAAGATAGCTTTTGGTACATGAATGGAACAGTCGCTATGGAAACGATATAAATTATTTTTAGTGTTTTTCTTCATTAATTGCTTAATGTCTACGATGTCAGTAGAAGCGTGCGATGAGATAGGTCTACAGGTAAACATAAATAAAACAAAATACATGATAACAAGCCGAAACACAGGGAATGGAGGAAATAAAAACATAAGAATTAGGGATGAGGTCATAGGGAAAGTAAACAAATTTAAATACTTGGGAGCATACGTAACAAGCAAAAATGAGGTCACAGAAGAAATTAAAAATCGCTTAGTATCGGCAACGCGCATTTCTGTCCAGTCCAAAAACTTCTAACATCGCGATTAATATCAAGGAAATTGAGATTGAAAATATACAGAACGGTTATTCTGCCGGTAATACTTTACGATTGCGAAAGTTAGAGTACGACCCTAGCAGATGAACATAAATTACGTGTGTTTGAAAATAAGATTCTGAGAAAGATATACGGTCCGAATTAGGACGAGATGACTGGAGAGTGGAGGACACTGCATAATGAAGAACTCCACGGACTGTACGATTCACCAGATGTTGTAAAAATAATGAAATCGCGACGACTAAAGTGGGCAGGCCATGTAGCTCGGATGGGGGAAAATCGAAGATTAAATTCTATCCTGGTTGGAAGGCCGGATGGACAGAGGCCATTGGGAAGACCAAGACGTCGTTGGGAGAACAATATTAGAAGAGATCTTCGAGAAGTAGATGTTCGTGATGAAAACTGGCTTGATGTTGCCCAGGATAGAATCCAATGGCGAGCGTTTCTTACTGTGGCGATGAACTTGCGAGTTCCATAAGCCATAGAGTTAGTTAATTGGTTAGTGTAACTCAACAGAAAAAAATAGAGTCAATCAAAATTAGGCCTCACTTGTCTTTGTAGAAAAAAAATAAAACCTGTCCATGAACGGGACAAGAGTGAAAAGTTGTTAATGTTTGACAAGTTTGGAGTGGTCTCTTTAGGGTAGCACTTTTGTTTTTGTTTTTGTCTGTCCATCCGTCTATCTGTCAAGATATTGTTCAAGTTAAAATATTACTAGAGTCTACTAGAGAAGAAAATTGAATGACATTATCGAAAATTTTGTAACTTAACCGAAATGTATTTTTTCTTAACCTTAAAGGGTTATTTCGAATTCACTCATTGATTCAAATTTTGTTTGCTTCTCATTTCAATATTTTATCAGTACGAAGTACAATAAGTTTTCATCCCTAGTGTAAAGAAAAATATATTTAATATCTTTTTAAGTATAAAATATTGTCTGAAATCGGAGTGTAGAAATAGTTGGTTTCTTCACAGGAAGCTGGCAATAAAAGTAATTTACTTTTATTGATTGACTTGGTGTAAAGTTCGCGTTTCTTTTATATAGAACACGAAATATATGTGACACAAATATTCATATGTTGTACAAAGACGCATTGGGCCTTAAATGTATCTTTGTACAAATATATGAATATTTTATGTCTCACACATTTCGTGTTAAATATAGACGATGAACTCGAACTATTTTTTAAATCTTCAATATAACTTCTGCTTTGCTTCTGAGCCTGTTGAATATATAAGTCATTCTCTAAAAATATCAGTAATGGTGTCCGTGACAATTATTTTAATGACAATGATAGGAATCAGACAAGTTTTTAAGATTTCATTTTTACTATCGCTGTCTTTAAAATGCTGAATAGTAACTTTTTAGAGGGAAGGAGAGAATCACTATCCTGTCTTGTCCTCAAATATATTTTTCCAGTTTATGGCGTTCTGCACTAGCTACTTCCGTACAATATTTTTTTTTTTACATACGCATAATGAATTAACAATTTCTCTACACAAAATTAAAAAAGAATCGCGAGAAAATGAATTAACGGTAAAAGACGATAAGTCTGTTTCATTTTTTTTTTTTTTTTTTTTTGGTCACTATCCAGGGCCAACAGGAAAAATTCCATAAATCCCTGAAAAAGAGAAATTTGATCATAATGGCAACATTGTCATCTCCTTTTTCCGTCTTGCTTTGTTCACCTCCTGTATTGGAACTTTTAGGTTGTTAATATAACTCAGTTCGGAGGAAACAAATCAAATCATTTCTGTAAGTCAAGTAAAGGTCAATGACTTCCGTCACTCTCCTGGCACTTATAGTTCTTTATCAAAAAATAATAAAAGTTTGATTTGTTGTTTAAATTTAAACAATATACGACCTCGGAGAAATCTGAGAAACTATAGATGGGGAGATAACCATTGTTGTCTTCACATTGAGACAGTTTCGGGAAGTCTGAAACTTAATGGGAGCTGGTATGAGGTGATGTGCGAAGTGTCTCTTTTGGTTATTATTATCCTCGTCATAGCCACTTTGAAAACAGTTGGCAGAAATCCTTCTGTTGACCGATTCATTTCACTCCTATAACTAAGTTGTCCCTGTCCATTGATTCTACAAATAAACTGTGCTTTGTAATGACACGATCTTGGATAAAGTATGCCATAAAGGCTTCTGAGTTATAGTAACATGGCCTGATGCATATAATACGACTATGTTTCAAAATTTTCACAGATTTCTAACTCACGTATCAAAAAATATAATCTAACTACAAGTGATTTTCATGAGGAACTTGTGGAAATCCTGATAGAAAACCAATTACAGATTGACAACCGGACACTTAAACACTATAACTAATAGAGCACTATGGAGAATGATACTCTTCGTCTATCCTATTACAGGAATAAATCAGTTATAGTATTTAGGGCATTACTACCTACAGCTGAAGTAGTTTATAAAAGTGCGTGAACAAACAGAAAAGGATACTGTACCAAAAGTTGCTGATCTTGTAAAGGTATCAATAAAAGTAGGTCAATATGGATGGTATACTTTCAGATGTTCAAGTGCATCTGCTTTGGATAAAACTGTGATATCTCAGGACTAGTGGAATTTCTTCAAGTAGGCATACTTGCTGAAAGGAGGAAGGTATTTGACAAAAGATACTGAAAGGAAAGTAAAATTCATCTTGCAGGATATATACATGTACTGACGTGAGAGAAAGGCGATATTAAAGTATTTGCCGTTGCGTAAGTTACTCTTGATTTGATTCGACAGAAAAAGTTGATTAAGGAGCTTTATCATCTAGGCCACTGCATCAGCTACAATAGAATAGAACGAGTTGATATTATACGACAGTTTCACCACAGCTACAAATGACAATTGAAATGTGCCGCTGCCCATTAATATTGTTTTGGAGACCATGCTTCTGTGTCAATCGTGACCTCTGTTAGAAGACGATTGTTTGTGCTAATACAATCCACATTCAAGTAATAGTTGTCTTTCATGGAAGGTGTTTAACTACATATGCAGCGGCGATACCTGAAGTGACAAATCACTAACTACCCTCAGACATTGAAGACACTCACTATCTATATGTCTATATTATTTACGAGTTGTCAAATTGTCAGACTAATTTCAGCCGAAGTGGAACCTAGTTCTTCCAGCATTTACATTCAAGTAGGGATTTTACGGTCTGGAGCCCAATATCCCTAAGTTTCTAGCAAAGTCATAGCGATCACATGCCTTTTATGCACTTTATCCAATTCTTCGGTAAGAATGTGAAATAATGAAGCTCGTATTCATTCCGGCTCACCGCATTTCCACTTTTCGACATTTTCTTGAAGTTTTCCTATTTGCAGTCATCATGATACTCAAACTAACTTTTCTGCTGTAGTGTAGTAAGCTCAAATTGCACACTCTTTTTTTTTCTTTGCAATTTGAATTGTTTTCTCCTTCTTCACTTGCAAACTACAATTGAACGTAATTTTTGCTTTTTATTTCAATGTCAACTCAAGGAAGAAAACGAAAGTTTTCTTTTTCTTTTTTTTTCTCCTCAACCTCAGATAGATTCTGGAAACACCCAAGAAGGACTGTAATTCATTCGTTCTGTTCCTATCCACACATCTAAGAAAGAAACCCCTCTTCTTTTATATTTTTTTGTTGTGTTTCTTCAAAACAGCATCGAAGAGTAATAATTTTGTTCTGGACTTAATTTACCCATTTCAATTCATATAGTCAAGGACAGTTTAGTCACTTCTGCTTTCGGTATAAACTCTTGCTTTCGATTGAAATCAACCCATTCCTACGAACATATATTTGAGCTTTCTCAGAAATGATATTTTTTATACTTCTTTCATAAATGCAACGTTTATGCTTTTTTTGTTTCTTTTTTCATTCTGTGTATCTATTGTTAAAATAATCCTTGAAATAAGAAAGTATATGTCTCACTGGAGGAAATGTCAAATTTATATTTTTGTGTGATTTGTATTTCCCTATGTTGTATCCAAAACAGATTCTTTGAGCAAGATATAACCATAGTTACAACGTTCGTATGTTACAAGTGTTAGCTATACAGAAATTGTATTGTGTTACCAAGATTCTTTTATCTGTAAACTTTTTGTTCTGCGTGTAACCAATGTAACCTCCTACAATGTTAAGATGTGAATCAAATTTATGTTTCCAGTATTGTAATATTCCAAAGATGTAAAAGTTGACAGTAAGGCACAGGCACGCTAAACACATTTGAAATTCAAGACACATAATCCCAAAATTCCAAAACCTATTTCCCACGAGAAGATTCCTACTCCACCATGCCTAAGGCAAAACCAGGCCAATGAAGAAATATTTTTAGAAGAGAACCATAATCTCTCACTACAGATTGAGGACCATCCAATGACCACAAGTGGAAGTTACAGGGGTATGAGTTTTCCAGCTTTTCCTCTCCTTGCGTCTTCGGAAGTAACGAACCATAAATAAGTACGCATGCGCAAGTCACTACTATACTTTGCTACAACAAGCCCTTCGGCAAAGTAGAACGAGCTGAGACTTACATCCAGCTGACTGGGGACTGTCTCTATGACGTCACTACGTATCCAATCTTCACGATTAGAATCGTATCCACCCAATTATTTGATAATTGAAGAAATAGAGACAGTTTAACTCCGCCCTAGAGATATCTCGTTTCTCTCCGAGAATCTCGGGAACTACGGGAAACTTGGAGTACAAAAGATGGACTCTGAGACTAGGAAATTCAGAGACCAGTCCACCACCAGACACAATCATGTAACCTTAAGCGATTCCTTCAGCTTGGCGCTGGTATCGCTTTCTCCCTTCTCTCTCTCTCTCTCTCTCTCTCTCTCTCTCTCTCCAACATTCAAGCGAATCCTTCTGCTTGGCGCTGGCGTCGCTTTCCTAAAACTAAGCTAATCCTACCTACAGAAAGCTAAAATCCTCAACGACCTAAATACCTCATTACTCCTGGTACCTGTGTCTGGTCTTTCCGAAGTTTACTGTAAGTCGGTTGCCGGGCTTCGAACACTCACTGACCACCAAGAGCTGTAAAGGTGCAGCTCCACCACCATCACCACCGTCGAAGCTTGCCAGCAGTTCCAAGTCGCCATCATGGAAGCCATGGTGACTTCTCGTCTGGCCGAAACTTTGCCTTTCTTAAATTCCAAACTTGACAACATTTCTCTAAAAATATACATTTATAAGGCAAAACTCCTGATCTATAACACCTTGAACTGCTACATTATTTCATTCAAAGAAAGAAACTGTTTCTATAGCCTAAACGTCTTACTTTCAGCTCACAAACTCAAAATTTATAAAACCTCTATAAGCAAATAAAGAATATTCTTCAATCTAAGAAAAGGAACTTCTGATTTCAGACCAGAACTAATTGATTGGGTAGCTATCAAGCTTTCGACCGTCACAAGTTCCCACGTACCTTCTCAATCACTCTCAAACTCCTTCTAAAATTCTCTTATTCCAAGAAAACAGTCAAATTCTTGGAATATCTCTATTTTGTTTTGACGCTCTCTTCCAGAAAAAGAAGAAAAACGCCTCCGCTCGATCACGCGTTAGTAGTTTTATTCACAACTTTTGTATAATTTGTCACTTTTGTTCTACTTCTTCTGAAGGAGATTCGTAGCACAGCCTACGGATACCTTTCTCGTTGTAACATTAAGACTCAGTGCCGGATCTGGGGAAGAAGGGGCCAAGCGCCACAGGCGGCGCGTTTACGGGGCGGAAAACAGCTAAAAATAAAAAAATAGAAGATCCTAAAAGAGGAAGTAAAATTGCCTCTTAAGTTGAAATTGACCTAAACATGTTCAAAATTTCAATACCGGCGCGCTAAAACATTTTTATGTTAATCCATACAACCTACCTTCATCTTTAAAATTCAAAACCGCGATTCAATCAGATAGTCAGGCTGCCTTATAAAATATATACTGGAGTTAGTAATAGCGATCCCACGACAGACTCCAGAGATGATAACAAAAGTACACTACGTGATGCGACAATGTTGTGGTCGTCGCGTCGGCCGGTCGTGTTATTTGGCTAACACTCTCTCACAATAACACTCTCTCTCCACTGAGCCGGCATTTTTTCTTGTTCATAGATTTTTTGCATCAGATCCCATACAATATCTATACATTCTGGTCCCAAACTCTTCCACGCTTCTACTGGTATGCAATAGGATCTGTAGCTTTTCCGGTCTTCATTTTCTTTACTGCTTTTTCTACTTCTTCTCGGCTTATTCTTAGCGTTGGTACAGGATTTGAGGTTCCGTTGCTAAGAACTTTTCCAGGATTTTCTTCATTTAGTAGTGTTTCGAAATTTTCAGCACATCTCTCTTTAATCCTGTCTTCATCGTTAAGCACTAATCGTTGGCCATTCTTGTTGCCTTGTCTCTGGTTTTTGCTCACCTGTATAGCTTCTTCACTCCACCTGGTGTTTGAAGTTCGTCATGCAGTTCATCCCAGGCTTGCGCTTTTGCTCTAGCCACTGCCCTCTTTGCTTCCTCATTAGCCGCTTTGAAGCTACATTTATCTTCTTCTGTCCATGAAGCATCCATCTTGTTTAAGTTTTCTTCTTCGCTTTAATAGCATCTTGCACTTCCTCATTCCACCAACAAGTCTCTTTTCCTGTAGGGGGGCTGCCCAAAGTCTTCTCTGCGGCCGTTAGCATGATGCTACTGTTCACATCCCACCAGTTTTGCACATCCTCTTCTGGCAGAGTTATTTCTTCGACAACCTACTCTCTGAACAATATTCTTAGTTTATCTTCTTTCATTCTCCACCATCTAATTGTGGGCTCCCATTTCACGGCCTCCTATTATTTCTACCTGCAAACTCCCAGACACAATCACCACTCTGTGTTGTGGGGCCACACTTTCACCATTTATGACCTTGCAGTTCTTAATCTCCTTAAGATGTTGTCTTCGGCATAAGTTGAAATCAATTTGACTTTCTTTTCCAGTACTCCTTTTTCTTCTGGAAAAATGTATTTCAAATCGCCAGATCGAATGCCGTTGCAAAGTCTCTTTTCCTTCTTCGTTCCTATCTCCCACACCCCAGCCACCGTGGATCCTCTCAATGCTTTCTCTACTTCTGCCTACATGTCCATTCAAGTCGCTGCCCACAATTACTCTTTCCGCTGGGGGTACGCTGCGAAGTTCATGGTCCAATTGCTCCCAGAATTCCATCTTTACTTCTTCCTCGCAGCCGACTTGCGGAGCATACAAATACACTACATTAATCATTTCACCCATGCATATCCTGATACTCATCACTCTGTTGTTTCTTCTATTTACACTTACTACACTATCTTTCAGATCTCTTGAAAGAACAATTCCTACCCCGTTTCTTACATGTTCATTTGCTCCACTATACAGAAACTTGTAGCCAACTACTATACTAAAGTGTAGGGTATAAACATTCTACTTCGGAAATGACGGGGCGGGATCAGTCAAGCGTGGCGTTGCCACCTAATTCATTTGCCGGTCTTCTGCCAAGGAGAACACATCGCGCTAAGTTACGGATAGTCCAGTTGCTCCTGTTGTCAACAATGTCTTGACCGAATTCCGGAATTCTTAAAATTTGCAACACAGGGTCAAGGATGGAATGCAAGATGATCCGCGCGCATCTGTGCGTGTCATTTGTAATGTAAGTAGCTGTGAGTGTGAGTGGATACACAACATTTCACAATCTTCTGGTTATTCAGTTACCATCAAATCCAATCCCGCTCTTATTTTCGTGACACTAACACGAGCCTTATATAAAATAATCGCAAACGTTTAACCATTAGTTTTTATACAATGCTTACATAAAAAAGGGAGAAAACCCAAAAATAAATCCAATGTGAAGTTTTGTTAAAAGTGAGGAAAACTTCATATCTTTATGACGTCCAATGATTGGAAAGACTACATTGAATGTTCTACAATACTGATATAAGCAAATAGACGATAAAATTAACTTTTTTTTTACCTTGTAGAATCTTAACACTTTTACAGATGTTTTTCACAGCTCATTAAATTTTACGATTTTTGTCCTTGCTTTTACTTCGCCCTACCAAATGAATATTGGGACGATATCCAAATTACTAATGTTTCCTACTAGCATCATTTCAGCGTAGCAACGCTGAAACATTCAAGAAATTAAGCATTATCCCCATTTAAAATATTGTATACAAAGTTCATTCTTGTATCTCCTGAAGGGTTTGTAAGACTAAAAGCCTCCTAAACTTTCTGACATGTGTGATGTATACCGTGTGTACATGGAGCATTTTCTAGCTTTTTCACTGCACACAACAGTAAAGACATTGACTTAAACAGACCTCGCTGATTATATGATCCTGAAACTCTCAAATTCTGGCCACATCTTCGAAAAACGTGAGCAAACAAATGACCTGTCTCCAGGCCCGTCATTTCAGATTTTTCTAGTGGGTGTCAAAATTTATTTAAACCATTATATAGACCTATATACTGTATATACAAAGTATTATTGGCCCCGTATAAACGCGCAGGCAAATATTCCTATATTGACTTGTGTGACAGTATTTTTCCCTGACAAAACAGTTCTTAGGTGTAAAATTACCTTTCATGAGTCACTGACATATGAGTAAATCTAATCTGTTTATTCGTAGTGCATAACACACATAACGTTCTTTCTTTCTCGTGCGAATTTAAAAATAAAAAATGAAGTAAAATTCCAGGGGAGACTGTCCCTCGCTTCCTTCCCCCTCTAAATGGCAGGCCTGCAGGCCTCGATTTGCCTATGATATTTAAAATTTGTAAATACTGTAGAAGCAAGATAGCGGGTAGAACGAGGTATTTACATTTTTAAAAAAGCAATGTAAAATTCACCATTTTGCCATATTGCTTTTTTTTTTTCAAGGATTATTGTACATCTCCACTGAACTTTCGTATAGTTTAACAAGAAATAACTCATAAAAAATTGAGTCCAGAGGTCACACACTATCGTAAGGTGACCATGATAGAAGAACAATATTATTGTTATTAATAAATTTCCCATACAATTAAAAAAAAAAGATGAAAGAATTTGTATTTGCTCCTTCCACTTCAATTCAGTCCATTAAAGCCCTATGAATATAAGTATTTGCGGTTCATGCAAAACGTTTGGAATACTAGGCCAATGTTCCCCACTCCACCTCCAGGCCCAGCGTAACTACGCGCCCGATCATTGTGATTGCCTTGTTGTATTCGAACCACAACATTCATTCAATGCTGAAGCAAATAAACTGGTCTATCTTTCCTGTACAAGATCATTTGGATACCCTGGCCGAGAAGGGAGTATCATCACAACTCACTTCGGGGATGGTTTCCGCAAACTGCCGATTCACTACCTTCATACGTTGTTTACAAGTATAGCTCTCTTGCCTTATTTTCTTTACATCTTGTCTCTTGCAAGCAACAGGATCCCCAACTTTTTCTTTCCATCAGGTCTGCAATCTCTCTTCCTCTTCCACTCATCGTACCAACATTTAGTGACGCTACTCTAAGGCTCACGTGGACTAGAAACTTTAATCGAACCCGTCCTTGACTCGGTACCCCTCGCCCATTTCTCACAGAAGCCAGACGTAGTTCCTGAGTGTCGCCTACGGGGTACACCATAGCATTTTCCGAGGCTTCATTAAGACGACCCATCATACATGGTTTTGGCACAGCTTTTAAGACCGGATACCCTTCCTGATGTCAACCCTCCTCATTTTCCCGGGCTTGGGACCGGTACCAAGTTGAGCTGGATTACCCCCGCAGTGGCTGAGTTGAACTCATTACACCTAGTGTCATTGTAGTAATATTTTTCTATGCTATGAAACATGAATGTTGCAAAAGTCAACAATATATTAAATATTCACAAATATAGAAGTACATGGTGCAATGTTACATGGTGCAAAGTTTAAAATGTAATCTTGTGTTCAAAGTACGTGCAAAATACAAAACCTATTGTCTAATATGCCTATCTAATTAAAGGGTATGAAAATATATAATCTAGTAGTTAAATAATTCAACAGTTGGGAAAATCTTTTTTAATTGTTTGTATTGGTGTAATGAGTTCATCCAAACATCCTGACTGATTTTTTAAAACTCTGTCACACCAGGCAAATGTCGAGATGGTACGTTTCACTTGTGCCCTAGTCGACTCCTTCCCGCATCTATTCTTCTGCATATGTCGGCCTGAGCCATAGATGCCTAAAGGCCATAAATAAATTAAATTCACGAAGTCAAATGTCAATTTATTTTAATTTTATTAAAGACCCTTAGACAACTTTGGCTCAGACCTAATGGATGATGATGGGCATGGACGCCCATTAGGGGGGTAAGGAAGGGGCTCGCCCCCCCGTAGCCCGAAGAAATTATACTATGCAAGATAGAAAAAAATATTTATAGGTACTTTCTATATTTAATTTCTTATTTACTTTCATTTTATTTATATATTTATTGTCAGCACAACAAGCTTGGTAGCCCAATTAGAGTGTCGATATTTAAAATGCCCCTTTACAGACATTTTTATTACAATATTTCTAAATGCATTTGAAGACGAAAACATATATATATCCAATTTGATGGAAGTTCTACCTATATACAATTCGATGTAGGTAGTTACATATTCTCCAGATTGGTGATTTCATCATTATAGTGTCCTTACCTTTTTGCAGTGGAAGAGACTTTGTTGTCTACGCTAGCTTTTAATGACGGGACACGAAACTGTAACAATGATACCAAGTCTGTGCAGTCTAAGTCATTTTGAATTATTTTCCTAAAAAATAACAGATCAGAAATGCTACGTCCTTGCTCTAATGAAAGTAGTTAGTACATTTTATCTAACGTAGAAACGTTAAATTTTCTTCCCATTCTTATTACAAATGATAGAATTTTGAACGCTTCATTTGTAATAGTTTTTATATGGCTGTTAAACGTTAATTTCATATCAAACGTGACACCAACATTTATTAACCACGTCGGGCCTTCTTATGAATTTAACAATTAAATCTATAAATAGTTTTATTTGTACTGAATGATGAAACTTCGTATTAATTGCAAGTTGATTGATAATGCACCAGTTAAGTTGCTTAGACTATGCTGTAGTTTTGTGGCATCTTCATGGAATTAATTTTAGCATATATTTGAGGCCATCCGCAAATAACACTTTTTCGTTATCTGGTAAGAATTGCGGTAGGTCATTAATGAACAAGAGGAATAACAACGGTCCAAGATTCGAGCCTTGCGAGACTCCTGACAGTGCTGTATATTCATCATATTTGTGTTCCTTAAATAGAACAGACTGTCTGCGATTAGTTAGATAAGAGCGCATGAACCTAATCAAAGATAGAGAGAAGTGATGGTGATTTAATTTACCTAGTAATACATTGTGATTAAGTCTGCCAAAGACCTTTTCAAAATCAATATAAATCGCATCGATTTGCTTTCCTTTGTCCAACGAGTTTTCAATAAAATCTGTGACAATTGTAAGATTCGTTACCGTGGATTTTTGTGAAACAATGCCATGTTATTTAGTTGAGATAACTGCCTTCAAATGATTAATAATTCGTTAATATACAATCAGTTCAGAGAATTTTTCAAAGATTGGTAAGATTACTATAGGCCTGTGGTTGGTAATTTCACGTCTCCGTTTTAGGTACAGGACAAACTAAAGCAGATTTCCATTTTTGAGGGAAAATACATGTTTTTAGTGCCAAGTTGAACGCAATCAATAGGGAATATTTAAATTTATCAATACATCATTTCACTATATACGAGGGTATACCATCAGATCTAACTGTCGTTTTGGATTTTATATTCTTGACAGCCTTTCCTATTTTGTTCAAATGTATTTGATCAACAGGCAGTATTCAGGTTTCTTCGTAACCCCTAGAATTACTATCAAAATTACTGAACGACTGAGAAAAGGATACCAATACTGATTGGAAATACTGTGTAAACGTATTACCTATTTCTTCATTGTCACATAAATATGACCTTCAAATTTTAATATATTTGGGGAAAGATGTTTTGTTTTGTATTTAATAAATTCCCACAGTTAACCTGGATCATTATTGATATTATTTTCAGAATTTGATATAAAGGTCTTATAGACTATTTTTATGTCTTTCTTGACTTCCCTATGCAATCGAACAAATTCCTGATAATAGCGTTTTGAATTTTCAATTCTGTATGGAGACTTTATATGATAAATTGTTTTAATCTTGAGTTTCCTAATAATGGCTTCAGTAAACCAGCACGGATACTTTGAGACAGAGTTTCATTTGCACACATTTGACAAGTATCTCATAAATAATATCTTAAAGTTTACTAAGCCATTAGTATTATAAGACTCTTTTAAGCATTTCCAATCACCTTCCAGTATACTTTAAGGTAGGTTTAATGTACTTCATGACATGGTTCTTTTTGCTCCCTTAATTTAGTAAATATTGTAGTGGTTTTCTTGTTGATAGCTTTTAGTAAATCATAGAAAAACTGTCACTTTATCCTTGCCCCCTCTGAAAACCACAAGATGGGCACCCATGATGATGGGTAAATTGGTGGAATTAAGAAGGTAAGAGGAAATGGGAGAACCCCGAGAAATCCCAGACATACGGTGTTTGTCCACCACAAAGCCAACATGGCAACAGCCGGGATCGAACCGGGAACCACAAGCACCAGAGGTGAGTGCGCTACTACTTAGCTACCCCGGCCTGAATGTCACTTTATGTTAAACAAATTGAAAAAAATGTTTCAAAATTTTACTATTAGTAAGGAATCATTTGTTCATTTCCAGACACCGGTACCAAAGTGTGACCGATATCACTGATGCTGATACCAATATGTCGGCACTCTGAAATACCATAATCAAATGCATGTTAAAAACTTTGATAAACTTTTATTTTTATATGGGCCAGTCTAGTAACTGTGGACTTCAGCCCGTCGCGATTCGCCCTTTAGCCATTAAAATCCACACCCATGTCCCTGCCGGGACTCGTACCCGGGACGTTCGAGTCGTTGGCATACCGCCGTAGACCGCATGGCTACCCGACCGGCAAATGCATGTTATTCAATTTTTTAACATTCGAAGTTTTCAGCCGTATATTATTATATATTCAAGCTTCGAAAATTTGAATAATCTTGGTAGCATTCTGGGGCGGACTGGAAACCAAAGGGCCCATCCAGGAAATGAGAAAAAGACTCACCCACTGGAAACCAAAGGGGCCTGGTGGTAGTGGACTATGTGGCGCGTGAGTCGCAAAAGACACACTTCAAAGGCCTTCAGTATTCTACATGGTAGTGGGCTCTAAACAAAACTTGCAAGCTTCCTTAGGATACTGATCAGGCCTCAAAATACGAGGAATCAAGTAAATATGAATGTATTAAATATAAAGTAAATGTGTTCTTTAAGTTTCCGAAACAAAAGGACCGGCGGTGGTCCATCAGAGAATTCTCGGGTTTCCGATCGGACCAGTCCGCCCCTGGTAGTACTAATAAGTACATTCTCATTCAACAGTATTGATAACATTACCGACTGAAGTTCTGAAGTCGCACACAGCTTTACATTCACTTGCGTCTACATTTTGTTTCAAAAAAACCGAAAAAATCAACAATAAACCCAATTAAACCCGAAAAAACCCACCTGAGTCCAGGTGTTGTTTTTTTTAAGAAACGTTTTTTTAAAATCCTGGTTCTGTCCGAAGTATAGTATTGTATACAGGGCCATTCCTGATAAAGATATTACAGTGAAACAAGCTACGCGCGCAATATACCTGCGTTAACTAACGTGATTCCATCTCATCAAAGCAGAAGAATACCATCCGAAGCTTTGAAGATCATTAAATGTTTGTGTGGAAACGAATCACCATATCGCACCAAAGGCACAGTCGTGTTAATACTTGCTTGTCGTGTACAACATTTTGCAATTGTTGTCATATTAATATCCAAGTTCAATCAATAAACAAGTTTAGCAAGTATAGGATGGCTATGGGATCATCTTTTTGGATCTGCGCTTCTAGCCTTACAAAAGAATGGATCGACAATTTGCCATTTTCTGAAGATCTATCAGCGCTGTCAATTACAACTTGAAAGAAGTTTGACTGAAAAATGGTGAATTGGTGATTCCTAAAAACAAAAAGAATTTTTTCTCGAGCATTAACTGCAGATTTTTGTAATCTGATGATTTCAGTACAGCGTCCTGCTTAAAAGTTACGAAGAAACAAAGCAAATTCCTTTAAAGCATACTTTTAATACTAGAGCATTTTGTAAACTTGTGGCTGCATTCTACAGATATGCTGTAGCCATATTTCTTGTATGAAGAACATATAGATATAGCTTGTGGCTTATTAACTAGTAGTTTCTAGAGTGTCTGACTTGTCTCTTTACGAGCGTTCTGTTGTGTGAGACGAGTTTTGCAATGACCTTTATCAATATTAATACTCTTTATTTCTTTTTAATTTCTTAGAGGGCACTTCCACTTCCACTTCCACATAGTTGATACATTATCATGCAGTAGAATATTAGTATCGCCTTAGAATATATATTCCCTGTTTATGAAGACAATACCAGGGTGTTACATAAGTTCGCAACCTCCTATTGGCGTCCTCATCCTCTATTTGTTCTGCTCCTGCTAAACATTTCCCACTGTTCAAATACAGAAGGTCGATCCGCGTACATATGTCCAATTTTTAATCGTCCCTCTTGCTCACAGAATGGACTGAACCGACTGGTTAAAAGCGCAGGAGAAATCCAGAGGGCTGTAGTAGTGAGTCACTATATAGCAAGTGTATCTTGTATACATCATGGCTCCAAAGGTCAACCCGTTTGTGGAGGGCTACATAGTTGCACTTTTGACGCCAAACATTCAGTGTCTAAAACTCAAAAACTGTGCAAAGAACATGGATGTGCATTGGGTTCGAGGACTATCAAGAACATAATTAATCGCCATTAAAAAAAAAACAAGAATTACCAGCGATTCAATCACCCATGAAGCGGACTAGGAACGCCAGGTGTTTCGTCGAATGGCCCTCCAGGAAAATTCCCCTCTCCAACTGTGAAGACCACACGATTCCACGTGGCACAGTCAACTTTGAACCGCAACCTGCGTGAGAAATTTGAACCTCCGAAAGGTCTTTAAAAGTCGTGGACATTACTAAAGTGCGGCCCATCGGTGTGAGAGAAAGACCAACAGCAGGTGCCTCTTCGAACGCTATTTATCCGGGAAAATGTAGAAGTATGTGGCCACACTAGATGAGGCATGGATGTACGAGTACGTACTCGTATTTATCAGATTGTGGCAAAATTCGAGCGATCACTTACACTTCACGCGATACAAAATTTCGTCCCGAGTTCATTCGTCATTCCAAAGTAACTTTCTCGAAGGCATTCGTAGTTGTTGCGGGATACTGCTATCAAGGCAAGTTAACTATTGGTCAGATCACTAAAAACTGTAAATTCAACCGTGCCTTCTTACAGCAACATAACCTGACCCCAATTTATATAGACGACCTGCCTTGCTTGTATGGAAATGTCATCAATCAAGTCTCTGTGCATATGAATAAAGCTTCATTCCATACGTCTCATTTTACCCCTAACTTTTTAAGCAGATGGCGCAAGACATCAGCATTCAGGCTATTCCATTTTGATATGGGTACATGTAGGTAGACATGTACCATGATATTATTATAATATGATTTATGTATTTTAATTTAATAGATATGAAATGCAAGTTTTTTACATTATTACTTTTATATGAATTAATTGGAATTCAATGTTGAAATATTTCTATTGTTTATAATTTGGAAATTAATATTGACAATTACTATGTGGAACATTTTGGTGATGTATGAGGTAACTGGCTTATTACTCTAAACGTCATTTATGAGAGTATGTTCAACCAGATTGTTGATTGATTTGGATAATGGAATTAACTACGACATTATAGAAGAAAAAAAATTAATTAACTCAAAAGTATACATTGAATCATTGTTCAGAAGATACATTTTAATATTTTCTTGGCCAAACAGGAGAAATTTGTTTAGTAAAATATAAAAGAACAATTTTGTATTGGAGTTAAAATATAAATTTCAACAATCAAAACAATAATCTTTTCTTTCCAACAATCAGAATAATATAACAATTGAATTTAAACAAAATCTAAAAAAAAAAACATCTTTAAAGCAGGAAAATCTCATCTAATGCATTCCCAGGAGGCAACGTACCAAGAATAGAACATACATTTTAATATTTAATTGTAGTTAAAGATATATTTAATTTACAACAATTAGAACGTTTGTTTTAGTAAGGAAATTAAATGAATTAAGATTGGAAATAGCAATGCCACAGAAAGTTGTTTTTCATATGGATGTAAAGAATGATGTTGGGTTTTGTATGTAGAACTTATTTTTAATTTTAATAAATCGATTGTATTGCGCCTACGGGCTAATAGAATCTTTTATTTCACGCCTTCGCGTAAGTGACGTGAGGGACGGTGCAGTGCCTTCATGGCCCTATTATCGCTTCTCATTGATAAGGACTTTTACGAAAGTTGCGATAGTAGTCTCCATTGCTTCCGCTAGGGGAATATGACGACTTGAAGCAGATTTGGAGCAGTTGAAGCAACTGGTTCTCGGGATTAGTTTATATCGTAAGCTCGTGTGTTCATTCAAAGATTCACGTCAAGAACCCAATTTTAGAAGCGACCCTGAGAGAGACTGAGAGAAATTGATAGAAATTGCTAACAAGTATAGAAGAGGTTATACTTTTAGCAATTTCACAATATACCGGTGAATTTACCAGATGCCAGTCATATGGATTTCTGTAGGCTTGGCCTACTGAAAGGGAAACTTTCATCTCGTCGTATCACCACTCCCCGGGGCCTGTTGATAGTATGTAAGGAGGAGTGGCAGAGAATTCAACTTCCTGTACTTCGTCGTAGCCTTCTACAATGGAAGTTACGGTGCAGGGCTATTGCCAAGACACATGGTGATCACATCGAGACAAACCGATGTTTCCCGTGGATTTTCGAAAGGTAGGCGCTAGTCCAAAATTGGACACATGTATGCGGATCAACCTTCTGTATACTTATAGGAAGAGGGCGGATCGATATGCATGGAAAATAGCTAAAATATGCACACAAATATTCTGTAAAAAAGGCAAAAATGTTATCTTATATACTAAAAAGAATAAGTAAATACTGCAAAAAAATTAAAAATGATGATGAAAACATAGGACCTAAAGATGATGAAAACTATTCATTTTTTTGGAGACTAAACACAATTTGGATATCTTCACTATCAACCTTCTTTCACTCGGTAAGGATATTTCTATACGCAGAGAAAGGACGCATTATTAAAAAGAACTGTCAGCTGTATGCATTTTAATTTTAGGAATTTTATTACATTCTTCCCTAGTTCAACATATTTCAGCCCAGTTGAAGTTTTAAAGATATCAAGAGACCTCTTCTTTCGAGGCTTCGTGATTCTTGGGTATTTCTGTTTCATTCATTGTTGTTCTCAGAAATGCAAACAAGTATACTACATGAAATCAACGCAAAAAGTTAGACTATCAATAGATTCTTACTTATTGCAGTAGCGTGCGCAGGATTACAATTACGAGGATCAAACAACTTTCTGCTTAAAATAATAATAAAAATAAATTAGGTAAGGTAAAAGTATCCCCTGTGCAATGCATACGCGCCGTGAACGGCACCGGGAGTGTGGAGGTAGCACTCCACATATTCTTGACCTACGACCCGAAGTGAGGTGGGGTCTAACGCCTTTACTTCCCAGGGTCCCAGGCGTATCAAGGACATACATAAGTCTCACCGAGCGGCCGTGGCTCAGCGGTAGAACATTGGTTTAGCATTCAGAAAGTCCTGGGATCGATCCCAGCGGTCGACCATGACGACTGAGTTGTATTCGTTTTTTTTCATCAGTCCCACCAGGCAAATTAGTTCCTGGCCAACCCTGCAAAACTTCACTTAAACCCTCCCAATTTCTACTTTACACCCCCAAACTGAAAATCCTTCCAGAATCTCTGGTTCAAACGCAAGGAAATAATTAAAAATTCAGCTTTGTTCTCCTCGTTACCGAGTATAAAATGGGTCAGGCCGGGTCCAAAACCTATACCCGGTAACCCGGTTCAAAACTTTACCCGGATGACCCGATTGATCCGGTGATCCGTTTCAGCTCTGCTACATAGGGACGCAGTCAGTAGGAGTGGTGTGGTGGCTTACGTCTCTAACAACTAAGCAATAATAAGGTGGTTGAGTGAGCACGAACTCTCACTGATGCTTTCCTTGGTTGCGCCTTGACTCACCAGATGATGGAATTGTACCTTTATTAAGGCTAGGATTGATTTCTTCCCACATTCCTCACCTTACCTGAGTACATCGCGCGCTACAATTAAACGCATTAAACAACAAATTTGTATATTGAACCATTTTAAACGACAAAAATATTGATCATTGCACCAAGTCGACAGCACTGTTCTCATGTTTGGAATAGAATTTTGATTTTATTTATGGTTTTGTTTGCATCTCAGGCTCAGGCCGGAATAGAGTAGGGTAGTGTATGTTAGAAGCTAGTCGGCCAGGGTCTAGTTCGTAGGTACCATCCCGCCATTTGTCTGGTGTGACTAAAAAACTGGGAAAACTATAGTCATTCATTTTTTTAATATACTAAATGTTCTCACCAAATCAGATACCAGATACCTGCAGTATGTCGTTTCCGATTGCCGTCCTTTTCGTATAAAGATTATTTAGAATTTTTCATCCTACCTTTACCTGTTTGTAAACAAGTGACTGATCTATATAAGCACAGTACATATAAGATTAGAAGTGTCGTGAGAGATTGTTAACATCTTAGAAAATCCAACATCGAGCAACCGTAACTGAGTTGGTAGAGTGTTGACTTCGCATTCGAAAGTCCCGGATTTAAATCCAGAGGTAGACCATCCTGACTAGGACTTTTCCAATGTGTTCTCTCAGTCAGACCAGGCTGATCCTGGGATGGTATCTTCAAACCTGCGCCCTAGCCGACTCTATTTCGCTATTCCAATTCCCTCTCCTATACCGACCTCAGCCAAAGGTGCAGGATGGCTATTAAGCCAAATCTTCGTCTCATAGTCACCTGTTTGCCAATACATTTTGATCTTTTACTTTGTATCAATAAATAAAATTAACACACAACCACAAACCTACAATATTTCTGCGAAATGCGCTCATTCGGAGAGTGAAACAAGTACTTGATCTCCCAAGTAAAGACAGCGATGCTGGAATACAAAACGATCTCAAGCTGACAAACTGTATTAATAGTAGTGATGGGGGCTAAAATTACCCAGAACTTGTCTTTGTCGCTAATATCACAAGCAACAACATGGTTTCGACTGCCGTCTTCTAAAGAGGAGCAGTGTCAATCAAGCCTTTGTTTCCTCTCCCCCTCAAACACATGCAATGAAGGTAAGGTGGCCAAGCAAAGAACAATTAAGAGAAAAGTTTAAAGTTGAGAGACAGGGGACAAGCGAGGTGAAACCAACAGTCTGTTTCAGTGCCGATGTAAATCTAGTCCCAGTCGCCCCTATAGTAGATGTTTTGAAAGATAAATATCTTTCTTTGTCGGTAAATTCCATACTCTGGTTTTCCAACAGCTGCGATGTCATTTTGGTATACATCAATTAGAAACTTCGGACAGCGTGGTGCTTTACATAATGGTTCAAAGAGTTTCAATTCCGTAAATAGAGAAAAGTGTTTTACAAAAGTTCATACGTAAAACTTTAGGGAAATATGCTAGTATATTCACTAACGAGCAAAATATGTACCAGGGTGAGTCATATGTTCGTAGCGTTGGGTGGCCCCGCCCACTCGATGCCGGAAAACCATGTGCAACGTGTAGAACAGGTGAAGGTGGTGGTGGCAGAAAGCGTATCACGTGTCTGTCTGATCACAGCGCTAACGGTGTGTGGGAGGAACTACGCGTTGAATACACAGTTGGCAGGACAATGGCTGAGGAGAAACTTGAGTGTCGTGTGCTTCTGCGCCATTACTGGAAAAAGGGGTTGAATGCAGCAGCAGCAGCCAAGGAAATTTGTGCCGTAGAAGTTGAAGGTACTGTCCACCCGTCCACAGCTAGAAAGTGATTTCAACGTTTTCGGTCTGGTGACACCAATGACACCAGTCTCGATGACAAGTCCAAGAGTGGACGCCCTGTGACGACGGATATCAATGCCCTCCTGAACGCTGTTGAAGGAAACCCAGGAACCAGTACCCGTCAGCTGGCAGATGAGGTCCAGACATCACAAACCAGTGTCGTTCGTCATCTGCATCAACTTGAGTTTCGCTCCAGGCAACCGAGAATGGTTCCCCATGATCTGACTCCCGCTCTAGCTAAACAACGTGTGACCCTATGTGAAGAACAGCTTCGAAACCCAACTGACGACATGTTTTGGCGGCGGATCATCACGAATGATGAAAAGTGGATCTTTCTTCGTTATCCTGACACCCGGAAACAATGGTTTCGACCAGGTACCGAGGCGCAGCCAGTGATTCAAAGAGGGCGGATTGAAGAGAAGGCAATGCTGTGTGTGTGGTGGAATTTCGAAGGTCCAGTGTACTGGGAGCTCGTTCCACATGGTCGTTCCGTAGATGGGACATTGTATGCTGAACAGCTGCAACGGGTATACGACATTGTGCGCCGTCGTTATCCAGCACTGGTGAACCGAAAGCGACTGCTCCTCCAATTTGACAACGCTCCATAACACAGGTCAAGAATAGTCCGCTAGCACATTGCGGACATGGATGGCGTGGACATTTTACCCCCCTACAGTCCCGACCTTGCACCATCTGATTTTTATCTGTTTCGTTCCATGGCACACCTCCTGCGGGGCAGACAATTCCATTCCGTGGATGATGTGACAACTGGCATTGCTTCAAAGCCTGCAGCCTGGTATCGTCAGGGGCTTGTGTCACTGGTGGAACGTTGGAGAAGGACCATACAGTGTGATGGGATGTGCTTCGCCGAATAGGCTTGTGTGGTACAGGGGGAGCCGGGTGCTGCACATTATCCATGAAAACGCTACGAACATATGACTCATCCTGGTATGAACACCTAAAATATGTCCTTATATGCGCAATAAAATCCCCATAATTTAATTGCAAGCAGCTTAAATCAAACAGCTTTAGTCATGCAGATTATCGAATATTCATCAAAATAGAAATATGCAAATAATCAAAATCCGCCCTCTACTTATCAGACAGTAGTTTTTATCGTTGATTTCGAATTCCTTATCCTTCTAACATTTTATTCTTTTCTGAACCTGGATGAAAAAAATACCCTGAAGGCTAGGACCAAAAGCCTCAATTGTCGAAATTAGCGCTGTATAAGACCCAGTTACTTTCGGATTAATTACCATCAGAAGATGGTTCAAGAGCTTCAATGTAGGATACACCACCTTCAAGATAAACCACGTTCTGGAAGATCTGCGAATGTAGATCCAGAGGTCGTATGCTAAGCCATCGAAACGAGTACCCAAACAACCACGTGCAGATTGGGTGAGCTGGATACTTCAAATGCCACCATGCATCGAAAACTTGTCGAACTCTGTAAGGTCAACATGGGTTGCCGAGTGGTATCCCATGAACTGAACCAGGCACAAGCTCAAAGGCATGTTGATGTGTTTCATTAGCTGCTCGATCAGTTTTTGGTGAGCAAAACATTAAGCGAATTGTAACGTGCGATCAAAATGGGATCTTTTGCCGTAATCCAGTCTGCAGCAACCAGTGGTTGAATCCCGGCGACCTTCTGGAGACGTGGTCAAACATGGGAGGTTCTAGAACAAGGTGATGGTTTGTTTGTATGGTCGAAATTCGTAGGTGTAATCCACACTGAATTAGTTCTAGGTGGTTGCGCCATCAACGCCGACCTCTACTCACAACAATTCG
This sequence comes from Lepisma saccharinum, assembly GCA_022664845.1. Classification (NCBI taxonomy): domain Eukaryota; kingdom Metazoa; phylum Arthropoda; class Insecta; order Zygentoma; family Lepismatidae; genus Lepisma; species Lepisma saccharinum. The sequence continues at coordinate 16,391 of JAGDQP010002328.1, read as the reverse complement.
ATCGAATGTATGAAGCTGGTTCGAAAGTCAACAGAAGAAGGGACTTCCTTCAGAAGAACAACATTCGCCGCTGTGATCCCCCAAAAAATTCGAGAACTGAAGGGAATCGAACTTCTCCCCCATTCAATTTATTCACCAGACCTTGACCCAGCGACGGTCGATGGCACACTTTCTTCGCGGCAGAACTCTTTGAAATCTAAACCAGGTCGAAATTGGAGCTAGGGGACCCTTCTTAGCCTCGAAACCTGCTGAGTGGAACGGACCACCATCGAAAATTTGGCTGAAAGATCACTAAATGCTATAGAACATAATGGATTGTACTTGGGAGATCATATCTGTTGTTTTTTTTATATAAGTATTTAATTTTTTGTTCGTCAGGAGGTCGCGAACTTACCTAACACCCTAGTACGATAATTTCTGGTTGAAATTATCAGTTAATGAAATTAGCAGTTATGAGTTAATGATTGCGTTCACTCAGTCTCATTCCTCTATTATCTTTCTTCATATGGATTGAAGATTTCTACTGAATTCCATATACATATCCCAATCAATTTCAAAACATTTATGACCTTTCGTAAGCATTCGTCGCCATCGTCTGATCCTTCCTTAGTTCACTGGCTGGCTGAAGAAACTATGAGTTTCCCATACATTTTTGTGACAAATAGCAATATCTTGCATCAGCATCACTTAACTCACTAACAGCTCCATCAACTGACTACCATACATCGTTCTTCTTTCCACAAGTTTCAATTCCTTAACATATTTTATCAACTCCTTTATCACAAATTATACATGCGAGTCTTCACTGGTCGGGATGTTCTTGTCTTCTTTATAGAACACATTCAGTATCGCAATTACTGCAATGCTTTACAACACTGAAACATCAAACATGGTCTAGTTGATCTTCGAATCTTTGGATGTAGGTTTTCTATTGACTAGCACCACTTCGATTTCGTTTCGTCCTCGCCATGGACCAGTTCATTTTAGTCAATATAGACTAAAACCCTCGTGACATTTAATTTTCTGTTTACTTTTTCCAAAAAGTCTTCAGAGTTATAAATGCCTACCGACGTAACATTTCTTACTCCATGCAATAAAGTCATTCGTACACGGGGCAACCGGAAAGCAATTAAAGTCACTAGGTGATATTGGCGATATCGGTGGTCTGAGCAACAGGGCATCCGCACACGGGGCAACACTTAAGAGTTAACTCATGCCTTCCGAGTAGAGAATACCCACAATATATCGTAGTATTTTTTTTTCTTCAAGAGGTTTTTGAAGGTCCTACATCTTTTCTCATCATGTCGAGTGAGTCAAGTGAGGAAGAAATACTGTGCCTGTAGGCCTACTGGTACATAAGTTCCCGACGAAGAAGAAACCGAAGGAAGTATTGATTGAGTTCATCCCTACAATGAAAGGAATATACGTTGCAGGCTATTTGTTGCAGCCAAAGAACTACAAAAAAGTGACGCCAAATTTCTTGCATTCTATGAATGTCGAAAAAGTCATATACTGTAGTAATAGCTTTATACAAATTTAACATAAACGCCTCCACATCAACAGGCAATATGCGAAGAGGTTGCTCAGCTCACGCTTCATTGCAGGTTGCCCGGGCTGCTCACAAGTAACACTATTTCAAGTGGACACTCAGATCTAGAAGAGATATACGTATTTCAAATCAGCACAAAACACTGAGTTTGTGTGTAAAATATTAGGTGCCATTGGCCTGTGGTTGAACAGAAAATTGATGATTCTGTCTGTGGAGAGTGATACAAAATTGTTGAAATATCATTATATTTTTTAATTGTTGAAAGAAATGAAAAAGAAATACATAGTAATAAGTACTGGGTGGAAGGTGCTATCTTATAGAGGGTGTATTGTTCATGGCCGCCATATTGAATCTCAATTGATTTTCTTAAATGGGAAACGGGTCGTGTAATATGTCATTCTGGGCTAGAATTTTATGAGAAGTACGTTTCTGAAGTCAGTTTTGCTGTAAATGTAATAATGTGAAAGATAAGAGTATTCAACCCTAGCTTGTGATAATGATGCAATTGCCTGGAAACACCTATTTTGCCTTGAAATAATTACGGAAATGAAACCCAAATGCGTGGAAATCCTTATCGATAGGGGACTATACTCAGGAACAATTTGTATGCATTTTGTTTAATTTCCGTCGTTATTTCTGGAAGAAATGGGTGTTTCTAGGCTATTGTATTGCTACCCCATGCTTGCGTCACATGCTCTTATTTGTCACAATATTACATTTACGACAAAACTGGCTTCAGAAACGCATTTCTCGTAAAATTCTAGCCCAGCATGTCATATTACACGACCCATTTCCCATTTAAGGAAATCAATCGAGATTCAATATGGCGGACTTCAAGATGGCGGCCATGATGAATATACCCTCCACAAGGAAGCGCCTTCCACCCAGTACCCATTACTGTGTATTTGCTTTCCATTTCTTTCATCAATTAAACTATACAATAGTATTTCAACACTTTTATATCACTCTCCAGTCTCCACAGAGAAGAATCTGACTATTGTATCAACAATTTATCTTCAACCACCGGCCAATGGCACCTAATATTTTACACACAAACTCAGTTTTTATGCTGATTTGAAATATGTATATCTCTTCTAGATCTGAGTGTCCACTTGAAATAGTGTTACTTGTCATATTACGCAAGTTGAGTTAACCGCCGATTGATTGCTTTCATATTGCCCCGTTGCGTTGGTGGATCTCCACTCCTTTAGCTAGGAAGTGACAGGGAGGGGATATTGTATCGCTGTTAAATTGCTTTCGGGTTGCCCTGTGTGGCGATAGCCTAAACTGTTTGAATTCGTTGCGCTCCTACTTCCATAAGCTTACCCTTTATTTTCACTATAATAATACATCCACTCAAAGGAACACTATTTCCTCCATATTTACTTAATCCTGACTAAAATTTCTGCAACAGAGGAAAATAACTTAAAGTTTCTAAAGAAAATTGAAGCCAAAATTGTTAAAACTGGTTGAAAATAAAATAAAAATGGTAATAGGGCAACCTCTATCTATAGCCTATAAGGTAAACAACTTCTAACATAAACAAAAATTTCGAAATGCAACAGGTAATTATATAATTATACAAGATTACCATTTTCCATATACACCAAGACGCTAGCTTGAATTACATAAGTTGATCAAAGCTACCGAAGCGGTATCCGGTATTTCGCATTTAGTGAAAGTATGAAAAATAAAAATAAATAGCGCAAACCGAGTATTTTGTCGCAGCAGCTGGAGTTATTAGTATTCACGAAACTTCAGAAAAGGAAAGTTAATATGAAATAATCATTCTAACCGGTAAAACCGATAGAAATTAATTTTCTTTTCGTACGATGTACAATGACCATATCCCATAAAGTAAACATTCTATTAAACAAATTCTAAAATAAACAGAAATTGAATGCCACCGGTAGTTAAAGAATTATGCAAAATTATCATTTTTCTATGTGATTTGCGACGCCATCTTGAATGAGGCAAGTTACCCGAGGAGGTACGCGGTATTTATTCGCTCTTTGTACCATATACTAGTCATATTACAAATAAATTGCAAATCTATCCGCCGTAGCTCAATGGTAGAGCGCTGGCGTAGCATTCGGGAGGTCCTGGCTTCGATCCCAGCGGCCGATCATCCTAACTGATGTTTTTCCAGGAGTTTTCCCCAGTCACACCAGGCAAATGCCTGGATGGCACCTTCAACATAGGCCCTGGGCGACACCTTCCCGAATCATTTTCCCTCCCCTATCCCGGCCTGAGCCTCAGATGCCTAAAGGCCATAAATACATCAATTTCAAATAAATTACAACATTATCAATTTCAAAAATAAAATAAAGTCAATACCAGGATTTGCTCGCAGGAAATTTGTTTAATTACTGTAATTTAAATAAACTCGTTGAAAGAAACTTTAACTCCTTGTTCTCTTCTGTAGTTCTGTTTTAAGGTAGGTTTAAGTGGATAGTCTCTGTCTCCTATTCTCTCTGTCCTTTCACTCTTTCTTAATTTGCTTGTAAATTATTTCTTTCTTCATATCAGTCAACATTCCAAACCTTGTTTTTCTTCTTCCTTTTTTCCTTCAATCGTGCCCTTTATAACTCTTCAGACAACCCATTCTTAGGATGTGGCCTTGTCTGTCTCTATCACTCTATGTTATGATTATCGTGAGACTCCTCTCCTCTTCTATCTTTCCCAATCATTATCTCAGTCCATTTGATATCACTTCTTTACAGCTAAGATTTGACACTTTCTAGGCACCTTTCCCTTTTTCCTTTCTCCTTATCATCCACGTCTTTAAGTAATTCAAGATCAAACTCCATTTAAAACACTTTGCAAACCTTTCTCAGATATTCTGGAATCTTCTTTGCTATTGTGATTCCTTTACTTTCTTGAATGTTGCTTGCCCAATAAGAAGAGGAAAAACAGATAAGATTAGATTTATTTCTTTAAAAAAAATAGGCAGTTTGTTTGCAGATAAATCCGTTCATAATCTCCACTTTTACTTTTTTATATGAGTTTCTTGGCTGTAGGCAAATACAAGAAATTATTTAATAAGTTCGGGAATAATAAAATAATCTTGACGAAAATAAAGCTCACCATGTAAATAAATTCTTATTGTTAATGTATTGCCTTATAATGATTCTTTGTCCTATCAACAGTGTTTTTGAAAACAATGAAAAGTGGTTACTATGAAACGTTTGGAACGTTCGGAGCAGCGGTTCCGAACGGACGTTTTGAAATGTCAGTGAGAGATTTTTCCCAGCCCTGTTGATGCCCTAATCTCTCGGGACATCAGGAGAGGCCATGGGTACCCTCCACGACAGTTCAAGACGTTTTTTTCCCAACAGGTGCAGCCGGCTGCACCTAACAAGGTCGATGATCTTGCACTAGGGGTAATAACGGGAAGGGGGTCATCGCCTTGGAATAAAACCCGCTAAAAGACATCTCCAAAGGGTGAGATTTCTTCTCCAAGTGCAAAGTAGACCTTAGGCGATGAGGGCCTATTGCTCAACGACATTTTATGGTCTAATTCTGTGAAAGATCAAGTATTGAATAGACCATAAGTACAGGCATCTTTCTAGGCCCGGCAAAATCCCGTAAGATGCCTGTGAAAATCACTAACTTCGCGATTTATAGTTTCTTGAAATCTTTTCATAAAGAGTACGTATTTTAATTACTCATTTTTATACAATTTATGCTTTCAATCAAGTTTAAAAGCATAGAATATGTGCCCCTAGTAACTGTAATAAATAACTAATTACATTAATCGTTGTTAAGAAGTTACATCCAGCTTATTCTTCCTCTTCTTGCTTTCCCTTCAACTACACATTCAATTGCATCCTTTTCAAAATCAATGTCATAATCAATCACCTTTTCTCTTTCTTAATATTAACAGTATTACTTATCTCTCTCCTACTCTCTTTAACACTTGTCGTTATGTATATTCTCCGTCCCTCCTAATTCTTTCACTTTTCTCCATGCCCTCTTTCATAAGGCTTCCAATTTTCTTCACTTTTTACGCAGTGCAATTCCACTGCAAGTCACCAAGCTACCCAATTACTAAACTCATTAGTTACTTCTTACATTAATCATAGTTCCAAACTTTGCACCAACTCTATCTCTCTCATCATCATCTGCAGTTCTGTCGCTGTCTCTGCTTCTATCTCTGCGCACTTGATGGTGCTTTTTCGCTCTCCACCTACTATTGCATTTGTCTTCCACAGAGTTCTTTCTACCAACCTATCAACCTACACATTAAATAATGCATGGAACATAAAAGATCCTTGTCTTACTCTTCTTAACATAGAAGCAATCCTGCTGAAATTGTTTAAATGTTGCAAACCCTTTATTATGTAAATTTATAAGATTGTACACCATAAGATAAAACGTATAATAATATCAATATACCAATGTGCCTTACCTGTGATGATGTACGGCTGCGAAACTTGGACATTGAATGAGCAAACGACTCAAAGATTGAGAGTCACACAAAGAGCAATGGAGAGATACATGCTAGGAATAACCAGGAGGGACAGGAAGACAAATGAAGGATTCGCGCACAAACAAAGGTAGAGGATGTAATCAAGACTGCAAAGAAGATGAAGTGAAAATGGGCCGGTCACATAGCTAGACGAACACATGGAAGATGGACGACAAATGTACTACATTGGATTCTTAGAGAAAAGAAACGATCGAGACGACGCCCAACTGCAAGGTAGGTAGATGAAATCAAGCGTTTTTCAGGAGCTACATGGATGAGGATAGCAGCAGACCGAGATATGTGGAAAGAAAAGGGGAGACCTTCATCCAGCAAACGGCTGAATATGATGATGATGATGATGACACAATTAATAGAAAAGATAAGTCTTAACTTGAAGATCGAGAATATTGTTATTTCTAAGGATACGGCGTTTCTCTTTTCAGAGCATAAATTCAATTTTGTGTGATTTTTCAAACCTATATTTTTATTTACTAAACGCTACCTACGATTCCCGCTGCACAGTTATTGATCTTTGAGTAGCTGACTGACTCTATATGGAATCCTACCTATTTGAAATACCAGAACGCTTAATTATTATTTTAGCCTAATACCTAATCTATCATAACTACTTTTTGTAATGTAAACTAAGGTAAAAGCGGGACTACTAGGTTCTCTTTTATGAAAAAGATGGATACTGTTAGGCCTACGACTCGTAAAACGATGTACGTATGTATAATTGTAGAAAAATCCTGTGAAATACTTGGAAATAAAATATCTTTGAAGGGAAAGGAATTGCATGTTTCTGCCAACAACTTGCGAAAAGAAAACTGTTCGGAAAGATCTGCCGTAACTGCCATCGGGATTTGGATTAAAGCACGGGTCTCTACAGCCGACCGCGGCGTCAGGCCAGCATCCCCAAGCTTCTGGGTTCGAATCCCGGCTAGGGCATTGATGTTTGTGTATTTTAGAAACTTAACAGCTAATGAAACCCAGACAGGATGAAGTTATTAGTTACAAAAACGGCCTACAGTAAAATGTTTACGGATCTCTTTACTTTTCCTTGGAAATATCTTCACTTGCTGACAGAAGCTGAAGAAAAATGGAAAATCGGGTGATTGTTGATCAGGATAGAATCTATGAGAAAATATTCAGATTAGTTTGTACAAAGTTAATCGTCTTCCGAATTGAATTGAATTTTATAGCATTTATGTAACTACGGCTCAGGCCAGACCTAGCCGGCACAGGTACGTCGATTCGACGTGGAGGATTGGTCACTTTCGTCGAATCGACGCCGTAAGTCGAAAGTTTCGACATCGAAAATTGGTCATTTGCGTGGAAATGACGTCGTTGGTCGAATTTTTCGACGTCTAAATTGTCGACGGATCGACGAAGGCGAAAAGACGTAGAAACAAGGTAATTGCAACCAAATTTCGATCATTGTGTATAACAGTAAAAATATGTTGCAGAATTGCCAAATGAACACTTTTGTGTTTTAAAGGTTGTAGTATGCATTATTTTTTTAATATTCTGAAAGTCGTCACATTTTTGTGGAAATGACGTCATTTAATTACTTTTTGACGTTCTTTTCATGTTAATTCCACTTCCAATTTTGATGTAGATTCAACGTCGATCAGAGCCACATGTTTTCGTCATTTCGACGTCCAAAATATGACATCGAGGACAGTTTTTCGACGTCCAAAATACAACGTCGATGACGGGTTTCCGACGTGGAAAACACTATGTGTGCCGGCTGGGGAGGGGAAATGATGCGGGAAGCAGTTGGCGATGGCCTGAGTTTAAGGTACCATTCCTGCATTGTCCTGGTGTAGCTGTGGAAAAACCCTGCAAAAGCTTTAGTCAGGATGGTCGGTTACTGGGACCTCCCGAATGCTAAGCTACCGTTCTAGCAGAGCCACGCCCGCTCGGTACTCGTTTTTCGACAATACTGGGTCTTGCCTCGAAGTTCATAGTGGACCGCTAACTCTGGTCTTCAGATGCTAACGACATAACCACAAAGAAGTGCATCAGATTCATCAATTGCATTAACAATCCGGATAAACTTGAAGTTGCCCTGGCCTGATCGAAAAAATAAATCAATTGCACATCAAGAGAGTCTGGATCGGCTTTTCGATACGTCAACCATCACGCTATGTTGCCAGTTGTAGAATTACCGCTTGTCGGTGTTACTTGTAGGTCAAGGCGTTCTGAGCCTGCGCGTAGTACTAGTACTTCCGGTGCTTAGTTTAGATCATTATCTTCACTGTCACTGGAGTACATGGTTTAGCTACACTTGAATTTACAAAATCAACTGAACAACGAAACACGCACGGAATAATTTCGCACGCGTCACAGCAGTATTTCTCCTGAGGAGAACTTACAGCGAGAACGCGACCTGCTCGGTATCTGCGCCCTTCATCCATCGCGACCTAGACATCGAGGTAGCGATCGCGACTTAAACCTCGACCGCGAGGCATCTTCGACATGTCTTTACCCTAATTTCGCTCGCGGCACACCGGTTGAGTCCATGCAAAGTAATGGATTTTAGCACAATAAATTCAGTTTTGAATTAAAATTCATGCAATGCTCAAACACTTGTCAATTTGTCATACATCTGGGGCACTTGGAAATAAAAGGCTTTTGTTTTAACCGCGGATGACTACCAGGAGAATTCTTTTTTTTTCAACTTAAGGCCGCTTTAGACGATACAATTTCTCGTACGATCTCTCGTATGATAGAATGTATACAATCAATAGTACGAGATTTTTCGTAAGATAAATCATACAATATTGTATAGTGTTTTGCACGGTACAATTTTGGATACGAGGAGATAATGATGAAACAGTTGGAGTTTATAGTTGTGACATCTCAGGCTTTTAGCGTAATTATGCCACAGATATTTGTGAAAGTATAGCCCATTTAAAAAATAGGAAAGAATTTAATATTGATAACAATGAATCTTGATGCAACAGAAATTCAGTTTGTTTTATTGTACCATTCTTCTACCAAGAGAATCTAACTTCTACTAGGTTTCAGTGGTAACGAAAGTGTCGTAGCTTTACTTCTGTACTTCAATAAAGATATTTCAATGCCGATACACAAAAAACGTTGAAAATGTTGCCGTCTTCGGTGATAAGTTCGGAGTCATATGTGTTGTTTTACAATATTCCTGAGTTAATAAGATATGTGACATTACAAAGCACTTCAAAAGTATATAAATCACGATATATTCATTCCTATTTATACATATGTGGCAATTAGTAATACTGCGGTTTAACTACTTCTACCACAGCACTGGAAACGCCTCAAAATGCTACGTTTTACGTTCCTATACGCATAAAATACATACAAAATACAAGAATGAGGAGTGATGTAGATTTTATTTGATTTATAGGCTTATTTTACACAAGGTATATAGGTGTGAATAGGGAGGGTCAGCTGTCTTAACCCGTGAATAAAAATTAGTTCGTTCGATTACTTACATAGCTCACGTATTGATTTGCACAACTCTGGCTTGACGTCGACACTCTACTTACATTATATCTACTTCTGTAATTACTGTTCAATGTGTTTCATTATTTCGGATGCACAGAGCGTATATGCTTATCAAAATCATTGAGGGGGATATGATTGCAAAGATACCGGTATCCTCTACATCATTTCCTTTCATACATATCATGCCTGCTGCAGATTCGGTACTCTACACACAAGAAAAACAAAGAAATCACCTTAACAATATGCATTGCACAATGTATAGGAGAAGCAGTAGCTATTAAATCACATCAGAACTTTGTCATTTTAAAACATATTTTTCACGTATTTAGTACCTTTTATGGTTATAGGAATGCAAAACGTAACATTTTGAGGTATTACCAGTCCTCTATGGAAGAAGTAGCTGAACTGCAGTATCACTGATCTTTTTACACTTCCCTTAAAAACTTTGTTTTATATCTTTATACCTGTAATAGTTTATTATGCCATTATGTATCTTAATTTCAGCATCAAGTAATAACATTAATATGTTCTCTTTGTCTCGTAATCCATAGCCAAACAGCCGAATAGGAAAGCACGACAGCACGCTATATTGCCAGTAGGGGCGCTGTCATAGATTGTACGAAAAATCCGTTGAAAAATAGGACCGTTTCTATTTAGAGAACACATCGGAGATAGCATGAAAAATCGTACGATCCACGCTTTACACGATCAAAGAATGTAACAGATGAGATTGCATACGAGGGATCGTACGAGAAATTGTATCGTCTAAAGCGACCTTTAGCATCCACCACCTGGCAACTAATAATACTCAGGGGGAGCCCTTACGAGTGTTATGCTGAAATCAGTGCCCATTGGTTGAGGCGCAAGTTACGTCATCGTTTGGACTCTAGGAGAGAAGCTTCTGTCCCCTGCAGCTATTTTGTCTCAATGAAATCTTACATTTTCACATGTACATTTACACATTTTCTATGTAGAATCTAATACTATTCTTTATTACTGGTTTTAATAAAGAACAATCCCATTTGGAAGGATGCCGAAATGACATTTCTGTAATTTACAAATACAAATAAAGGATTAATTTTAATCCATTAATTAAGAAAAGATTTACAATTAATGAAACACATCGTATGCCTGACATCTCTTGATCACAACTGAAAGAAATGTTTTTGTACTATATAAACTCAATTGTACTGTACAGGAGAACAGTAACTAAAATAATGTGTCACTGAGTAACATTTGGATGTTTCGATTCAATGAATTAGTATTTGAAATATATTGCTGATATTTATTCTACTTGCTATATTTCACGCGTATTTGTTGTATTTCTAAAACGATTTAAATTTTACTAAAAGTACATTATTATTATTATAACGATGTCTCAGCAAAAGCTGGGAAACATTCACGTATCCAGGGATATATCAACAGGACTAGGCTCGCACGGGTTTAATCATAATTTTTCAGTCTTAATGAAATTTGCATTTATGAAGTTAACTTTCTTCTAATGATTTAAAAGGGTGTTTTGGACTTATGGTAGTTGTGGATATTAGTAGCGCACAAATATTTACATACATTTTGCTGCCAAATAAATTGTATTTCTTAATTCTTACTTTTATTATTATTATTATTATTATTAACCGAGTAGCGTGGAGCCATGGTAATGTGCTAGTACCAAAAGCGGATGTATCCAATCGAGATCCCAGGACATGCCATCCTAAGTGCACATTTTCCTTTGTCTTTGTTTCAAAGCAACTGCCGGAATAGTACTTGCGTACTATTCTTTAATCATTACTTTGAGGGCGTCATCTTTAATCATTTACTTTCTCATTGTTTAATTCTCTTGTTAGGTACGCATATACGAATTAATTTTTAGGCTGTATTTGAAAATATTATAAATAATAAATAATATATAAATGTTATTCCTATAATAATAGTGTAGTGAGAAACGGAGAAAACAGCTACCGAGTTTTACTCATGCTGAAGCGTCATAATAATTGTATGTATGGGCCATTTTAGTAACTTTCTACTTCGGCCCGTTACGATTATACCAGTGCAATGCTTATTAAAAATCCACAAACATCCTTGCCAAAGGCGGAATTCAAGCTCGCGACTTTGGAGACGCTGGTCTAACTCCGTTGACCATGGGACTACCTCGGTCGGCGATTTGAAAACGTATCGGGCTAAAACTATACACCTGCTTCAGCATAAAATGAGATTTATGGCCATGTATATTGCACAGTACATTGTCGAAAGATTGCCAATAATATGATTAATACAAGAAGATGGCGGTTTATATTATTATTCTTTCTTTCTTTTTTTTTTTTGAGAGGAATGAAATATACGGATAACTTTTAAATCTTATAGTTTTTCAACTATGATACACAACACGACCAGAAAATATTGTACGTTTGAACGGACATGTGTGGGCCTGTTGGACAATATAAATTTGTTGAAGAGATATGTTAATACAATTTTAAAATTTATTATTATATGTCCAAGGTGTAAATTACGAAAATGGCCATAGCGATAAAGTACCATCCCGGCATTTGCTCGTAGGGCAGGAATACTTCATTTAGGACGGCAGGTTCCAATTCCATGATTCGACCCCAGAACCTCCTAATTGCGGAACGAGCACACTATCACAGCTCCAAGCTCCATTCATTATCACTCAGCTTATATTATAATAAAATCCATATTTAAACATATTTCCTTAGTACATATGTATTTCAAATGACGAAATACGCAAAACAAATAATATTGTACTAAATATTTTTCTCTAAGTGGCTGGTATACCCTATTTGCCCTATATATACCCTGTATATATAGACATACCTTATTTGCAGTTTAGCATCCAACAGTTAGATAGCCAGTTGAGCATATGCACAGATGGAATGCTCCTGTAAGTTTTAAAGATCAATTTAATAGTTCATGACAGGCCGTATCTCTTTCATAGTCTTCTGGAAGGAAGTGTACGGAATAAATTTTAGCGCTATTTGTATTGAATTTGTCTTTTCTTTTACATGCCATAATCCAATTATTTCTAATATGTTCATCTTGGGGAAAAGTGTGACATCTAACCTCCTTATTGTTAAGTCCTGTAGTTTAACAGTTTGCAATTGCACATTTGTTGTGATTATTCATCATATAAGGACACATTGCACAATTTATATATAAACAATACGATACACATACATATACACGAAATATATTTATTTAAGTTCATAGAAAAGCGCACTATGATAATTTAACCTGCAAATTTACCCACGTAGACTAAACATAGGTTTCCAATCCGTGCCGTCATTTGAAGCGAGTCTGCAGTTGAGCATCAACGCGCGTAACGTTAAGGGCCTACCTAATATGAGATCTATGATAATATTTTAGCAGTTAGCTATCTTTCCTGGCAACACTGTAACATCAACATGGCAGGAGATGTGTGCGGGAAGTTTGTGTCAAAGAAAATTAATAAAATAAGGTGGAAACCAGTGCCAGAACGAAATGTTATGGGTGCTGATGTTTTCCTAACTGGTAGTTGGGATGATAAGGTGTGGTGCTATTAATGTTCGGGCAGATATCTAGTATTCAAGTGTGATTGTGTTCTAGTATGTTTGTGTTGGAACAGGATATGTGGTGCAAAATTCAGTGACGATAATTTCGTTGTATCATGTATATTCTGTTGTTGTTAGTTATGTTCAAAATTATGTGTAAATTTCTTATGCTTCCCCAAAATTAAGCTTTTGAAAAAATCATGTTTCTATCCGCAATATTTTAGTCACTGTTCAGTGGTGATTTAGTACAAGGCTACTCATTGTTCTAGTTGAATTGAATTTATTTTAAGGCCTTTAGGAAACTATGGCTCAGGCCTTATGAATGATGATTGGATGAATTGGTGGGATGAAACGGGAGCACCCCGAGAAAACCCACACACGTGGTTTTGTCCATCACAAAGCCCACATGGCATGAGCAGGGATCGATCCGACGACCCCTAGCACCAGAGGTGAGCGCTCTAGCAACTGAGCCACCGTGGCCCTTCATTGTTCTAGTGTTTTGAGAATTGGTTTAACGGTAAGGAACAAGGTATAGCGTGTATGGAAAAGTTTTACTTCCTCTACTCAGCTTCCGCCCGCTGTTGAGACTAGGCCCCAACTAATTTCCCTGCAAATAGTTGTCATGTACACACACATATATGTATATATATAGAGAGAGATCATTCGGGGTAAGTTTGGTCCAAAATTAGTAAGGCTAATTGGAAGTTATGGGTTCAAACTAAACCTCAATTTATCTTACAACAAAATAGACCACATGTAAACCTTAATTTAACTCCTCATTCTCTACCTCTCCCTAGTGGATTAAACAAAAGTTGCTCCGATATCAGTAAAACTGCTTCTCCGCCTTAAAACTTATATTTTCACAGCCGAATAAGTCCAATGCGTTATTAGGAGAAGCTGACATCCTCCCTATGCATATTCAGCTCCAACAACAGGCGCTGAAATATGTCCTATGTCGATATGCTGACATTACATCCCCTACTATAGCTAAACTTAAGCTCCTCTATTTACGAAATGCAAACCGTAGTCTGCCTTATCGACGTCGGCTTCATTCTGCTTATGCAATGATCCAACATCTATTTCCACAAATTAATCGCTTCCCTACTCTCCCTTGTTTCCTTAGTAGTTATGATAATGTATCTTACATTATTACACCTGGATATACCTACTTAGCCCCTTAAATATATATTCGACAAAACATTCCTACCATCGCTACTAATATATGGTTAGCTTATACCGCTAGCTGGTCGCCAGATATAGTATATATCTACACGGATGAATCTCGTTCTCCACACACTCGAGTGGGCGCTGCTATTTATATCCCTTACCTCAATTATTCTGCGTTATATCAACTACCTGTTAATACCTCTATCTTTGAAGGTGAGGCCTTTGCTATACGTCAAGCGTTACTTTTCATTCATTGTCGACATATCTTACAAGCTGGCATATGCACTGATGCTTTAAGCGTGCTTCAAGCCTTATCTTCCATCAGATGGGATTCCCGCTTGACCTGGCTCTTTTAAACATCAAAATCATTAACCGTCGCCAGCAGTTAAATGGAGTCACTATTCAGTTTTTGTACACAGCAGCTCACTCAGGTATAGTAGTACCGCATGATCATTGCGACCTATTAGCAAAACGTGCAGTGGTCGCCGGTTTCAGGATTCCACTCCTTCTGCCACCATCCAATCTTTTTGAACAACTGAAACATCTCTTATCTCCCAGTATTACTGCTTATCACAATCATAACCGACATGGTCCTGGCAAACATTACTGGGCGATCCAAACTACTACACGTACAGTGGTTTTCTTCTTTACTCTGGAGTCGTAAACATATTACGGGTCTTTTCATCTCAAATCGGGCAAAATCACAAAAAAGTTGTCAGGTGACCATGAGAAATATCGTTCAAAAAAATATATGTGAAAGGCTCATGTGTGTAATGAACATTCCCATGATATTTCAGAAAAATATCCAATGGGGCAAAGATATCCACATTCCAAGATGGCGTCGCGCCCCGAAAATGACACCAATGAAAATACAAGAAATCAGCCATAACTCAGGAACCGTTACAGATACAGCAATGATTTTTGCACCGTTGCAAAGCTAATTAAATCTACATATAGTTGTGGCAAGCACGTTGCAGTACAGCGAAAGGAATTGTGGGAATTAAGGAAAATGGCGGGGAAAAAATGCAATTTTCAAAAATCAATAACTCAAAAACCCCACCCTCAATTTTTTTTAAAAATCGCGGAAATATCCAGGAAAGGGTACACTATATTATAAAAACGTAAAAAACGGTAGTATTTTGGTAGTATTTTTACTATGACCCATAATGGAAGATGATAGAACATGGTTTGTGGCAAACATGTACGCATACTAACGACAACCTAGCGAAGTGTGCACACATTTAAAAACAAGGGAAGACATCCAATGGAAGATAAGAATATGTACAGTACTCACCAATGTAATTAAACCCCTTTCCAAATGCTTAATGCTGCCTCAACTGCTCTATGTATGTTGTGTGCCAGACGCTGATGGTACTTGCTTCTATCATTCTCTTTTCCAGCACTGAATTCAGCAAGGGCGGCAGGTGATACTTTGTAAAGCAATATTAGGTTCTATAGACAGTTGAATTCGTGGTCAGTGCTCATGCTCTACCTGCAATCCACAAGGTACGGGAACATCTAGTTCAAGGTGGTATCGATTGTCAGACCGTTACTTATATTTCAGATTGAGCGGCATCTCATTTTAAAAACAGGAAAAAAATATGAATGAAATGAAGTGTAAATGGTTATTCAGTGCAACAGGACATGGCAAAGGGCCCTGTGGTGGCATTGGTGGGCCGGTGAAACATTTTGCATCAACACACAACTTGCGAAGTAAGGACACGTTAATTCAAAATTGTATAACATTTATTGGTGAAGTCGGTAAATATGTGCCTAATATTACTTTACTACATGTGTCATTTGACGAACTTGCTGGATTCAGAGCTAGAAAACAGAATGAATGGACAAAAGTACCAGCGGCGGCTGGCATTCAATCTCATCACGTTTGGGTTGCAAGCTCCAGCAGTGTAACTATGGCAAGACACGCGAATCACACAGGTCAGGTTGTTTTCTTCCCAGTGTGCTCCCAAGTAAAGTCCTTCCATGTCGGTGACTTTTCTCAGAATGAATGTATTGCATGTGTTTACGATGATAATTAGTGGGTTGGGATGGTGACTCGTGAACATTTTGAGCATAATGATGTTACTGTCAATTTCATGCATCCACATAGTCCAGCAAGTGGATTCCGATGGCCACAACATGATGACAGATGCCGAGTGTGTGTGAAGAA
>JAGDQP010002327.1:56671-97549 GCA_022664845.1 Lepisma saccharinum | reverse complement strand
ATAAACAGCTGAGGATAGCGAGTTAAATAGATGATTTAACAACACATTTGTTATGGTATGTGTAGCTAAGTGGTGAGCTTGTCAGACTCTTATTCGCGAGGTCTTTGGATCGATTCCACGAGCGACTTTCCAAACATTTTCTTCTAGAATTTAAGCGCTGTAAATTATGTTCGCGATTGCTACTGAAAGAGATTTATCCCGCACAGAGAGAAAAACACAAGACAGAAAGAGAAGGGGGCAGGGGGAGAGAGACAGAGACTGTCTATTCATAATTGTTTAAATTTTATTATTTGCATGCCTTGAGCCACTTTTCTTTCCCTCTTTCCTTGTTTTCTCCTCTTTTTTCGCTCTTTAACCATCTTCTTCCATGCTTTCTTTCTTTCTCCCTCTCTCTCTCTCTCTCTCTCTCTCTCTCTCTCTCTCTCTGTGTGTGTGTTTGAATAAGACAAGAATTTTTATTTTTGGCCATCTATCTCGTGGTTCTCTACATGATTCTGAACGAGTCAATTCTTACTTGCTCCAAATGGAGGGATATCCTGGCATGCCATGGCTTGGCCGATATTTGTACTGTCATGGCGGTTGTCTAACTATTACGCGTACAGTGAAACAATTCTCCTGGAGGAAAGAACTATTATTTCTTAATATTCCAACCTGCACTTATTTTTGGAAGTGGATGTACAGTAACATTGTATTTCTTTGCAGTTAATGACGTTGGAAATTTTAAGTTCTAAAAGATTTCCTATATGAGTTAACTTCATTTAATTTCAACCAACCAACGTTGTGTGATCTGGAGGTAAGACATCGAACTGCCAAATAACCAACCCGTGTTCAAGTCTTCCTCGGTATCATCGATTTTTGCGTAATTGTTTCTTACAAATTCGTTTAAACAAACTTATGTCTCATACAAATAATAATTTGGGTATTATTTGAACTTTTTTTCTTTGTCAATAAGAAACAAGGATTTTTTCTGTACAGATGATATTCAGCCGCTGAAATATAAAGTAAATAACTGAGCAATGATGATTAACATTTCCTCAAGGCAAACATACCCATTATTGTACTGTTTGTTATGCAATCTACTTATGAGTGATAAAAACATACTTATACACGGACGCACCGTCAAGCATAAACATTAACAGTAAAGATGAAAATATGAATTAAAAGAATTGTGTATCATAAAACTGACAGAGCTGTATGGAAGATGTAAAACTATCGTATATGTGTAAAATACAGGAATGTACTGCGTGTTTTACATGTTAACGTGTGATATATTTAGAATTAACGTTGCGATGTAACTATATATAGTGTATGAGTTGTGCTATTGCGAGTGAAAACATGTGTGTGAAGAATTGTTCCAGATATCATCCTTTTTCTCATCCTTGAAGTGTTCCGTGAGATATTATTCATTTCTGTCTGCTGTAAGCTGTAAAATCTGGGATGAATGTACCAAAAATTCAGGGATGTTAAGTTCTCAGATAAGAAGCGAGAAATTCACTGAAAAAATATACCAAATCAACACAAAATATGACAACATAAAAATAATAATACATTAATCATTCTTATGTGTATTTTAAATTATGGCCTTTAGTCATCTACGACTCAGGTCGGGATAGGATAGGAAAAAGGATGCGGTAAAGGGTCAGCCAGGATCTACGTTGAAGGTACTATGCCGGCATTTGCCTGGTGTGACTCAGGTTAAATCCTTTTAAAGTCCTCAGTCAAGATATTCGAGCACTCTTATCGAACCCAGGACCTTCCAAATGTCAAGCCGACGATCTAGCAAGTGAGTTACGGACGCTCGGTAATCAGTCTCATATAATACCCGAATATGTGTTGAATAATTGAATCTCGTAACCATGGAAACACAAAATCGCATAAGTATTTTTACTAGGGCTGAAATACTCTCAGCAGTCTTTTCTGTTATCATACTAGGCTTCGTTGCAACTACTGAAAACTTGAGTTTATTTGATTCTCGTTTCCATAGTTACGGCATTCAGATTAAAATTTTAGTACGACTATGTTATTAGTCAACGTAGGCATGCAAAGTTTGATGCAGATTAGTTCAATAATGTGGATTTGTATTGCGAATAAACAGCCACACATACTTTCACTGCTATAAATACAGTGTACGAATTTCCCTTCTAAGAGCTTTTCCTCCTGCTTAGACCTTCTACCACAGTAAGAGCAGGCAGAACAAGCATTCTCCGTCATAGTAAAATGTTGAACATTCTTTACAACTTCTGATAATTACAACAGGTTAGTTTGTTAAAAGGAAATATCAATATTACATCGGAAGAAGCGTTAAACTATTTTGTTGAGTGTGGCAAGAGAAAGAAGTCACAACATCATTAAACAATCTCATATTTTTTTTCCACGTGGTGAAAGAATTAGCACTTCAAGGTTTCATGAGATGTGTTTGAATGGAAGTCTGATTACATTTTATGTGATTTTCATTGTGAGAATGTACGGAATTATAACAGGCATTTCTTTTAACAAGATGACGGAGGAAGAAATATAGTGTTAAAAATTCTGTGTTCATTTCTTTACACAGTTCCTTGTACAGGTCTTTGAACAATTTTTATTGTTTTCTCCCTTGCGTCATCATCGTGTGTCTATAAGGCAACTTTTGCTATGTCTAAGTCAAAACCTTTATCGTAGATTACATGTATATATTTTAACTCACATTCAGGGATTCCGCCAGGATTTTTAGTTTGGGGGGAGTAAAGTCAGAATTGGGAGGGTGTAAGTGGAGTTTTGCACTGTTTCTATCGATTTTTGACCGTAATAATGTTGAAGTTTGGGGGGGGGGGGACTTTCGAGAATTTGGGGGTTGACACCCCCTACAGATGGTCTGATAGAATCCCTGCTTTCATTTTATATGTAATAAGGTGCAGCTATAGTCAAAACTCATTACGTGATTGTGAAAGGACAGCCTTTGGCGTGCACGTTTTTCGAGACAGGGAGGAGAAAAGTCGAGGCCAGAACATTAGTCTAGTTGCCATCCTGCATTCGACTGATAAAACTGAGGAAACCCTTGCAAAACATTAAGAGTCATGGATGTAAGATCTCGAATTTGCTTACCTCTCTAATGCCGATGCAATGGCCATGATTGTAACTGCTAGACCAGAAGGGATGCTAGGTAAACTTGCATGCTATCTATAACAGCATGGTAACGTTAATATTCTTCTGCCTAGATATATCTGGTTCTCGGTGGTCAGTGAAGTCTTCACAAAATAAAATGATCTTCGCCCGCGGCTTAGAAACTTGTACAATTTGTTTAGCTATTAATCCAGATTCCGTTCATTAATCTAAATGATTTTATTGTCCTTCTTTCTTTAGAATGGTATCTTTACTAACTATATATTCAATCCCTAAGGAGGAGTAACAAACAATCTATGGAAGAAAAATCAAATTTAGACGAGTCTTAGATGTTGTAAGGAATGAAATATCACATACAATTAAAACAGCTAGAAAGAAATATGTGATGTAGTTGTAATGAAAATCATCACTAAGAAAATGAAGGTAATGGTAATTGAAAAGACAGTATTATAAGTGTGGGTGTGAAATGTTTTAAAAAAAAGTTTAACAGTGGTGAAGAGAACATTCACTTTTAAGAAGAATCTTTTGCTGTTGGCTGATGAGAAAGTGTTGAGGAAAGGATTGGTTAAATGTCGCGTGTGGAATATAGTGTCGTATGGAGCCGTAATATGGACAAAAAAAAAGAGTGATAAAAGACCGTTATAAGCTTCGAAATGAGGATATGGAGAAGATCATCCAAGCACAAATCATAAATAAAGAGGAAATACTGTAGATAGCAGGTGAGAGGAGAACAATAATTCACAAAACTGTTTAAGACATTGTTCATGCCTGGATTTCATATTGAGGGATGAACTGAAAGTATGGTAAAGAGAAAAAGAGGAAAGGGAAGAAAACGGCTGGACAATAAATCGTACGTGAAAACAAACAAGAAAGCAAAAGATTGGGATGAATGGAGAGGGCTTAACATATCTTGAAGAACCTACCCCTTTGGTAGACCACTAGTGATCATCATGGCATTGACGGTCCAAGTCTTAAAGACAGAAGAATGATATTAATCAGCGGGCACATGTTACCGGAAAGGACATGTTAGAAGAAGGAAAGTATCATCCCGATATTTTCGTAGTGACTGAGATGAACCTCGATGAGGAAGCGTGAGTGAAGTTTGAAGCTTTCTCTCCCACTCACTACTGAACCGAAATCAGTAGTCGTCACTACTGGACCATGGAGTCTGGATTCTTTATCCCTAATAATATAATGTTACAACTCTTTCCTGGACATTTTCCTTGAAGTTATGTGTCCAATCTTTATATTGGTGTAAACTGTCTTCCACAGAAAAACTTCCGTTGGGAAAACACAAATGAAATCTCGCGTAGATATTTTCCCATATAAATTTCCCTGTCAAGGGAATTGTAAAGCGAAAAAAAAAAAAACAGCAAGAAACCATTGTTGACTTTCTGCTCATGAACGTAATGTTGTATAATTACCCAAAAAGGACGATACACATGCATTTCAGTTTTTCGTAGATTACCGTCAACAAATGACGTCATAACGATTACAACCTTAGATTGCCATCTGACTAGTTATTAAGTGCACGTGAAGAATTAGTTAAGTGTGTGGAACCTTTACTTTTTTTCGTCTCTACAATCAAAACAGCAAGTAGACTGTAACACTAACACGAGAAGGAAAATTACTAGAGTAGATGTTGTAAACGAATACCTTTTTTCAACAAATGACCATTTTAACGAAGCGTATATACGACAGCTTTCCAAACACTAACTGGTGTATTTAAGAACAAATTACGAAGAACATACTGTTGTTGCGGTTTCTTCTCACTCGTATGTGTTGCGAGTCCGCGGTTAAAGGAATTTCTTTAAGAATAATAAGCAGACAACCTATTAGTTGATCACTTCTTTTCGCTGCTCTGATCAAAACTCCACTTTGTTATTTAATTTTATTCCTATCAACTGCCCAAGAGAGGAGGTGGCAATAATTATTGACGATATACATCTCGTTGTGCCATTCATTGTTAAAATATTCATGTCTTATTCATACTGCTTAAGAAATGACGACTAGCAGAAATTTAAGTACTGAAAACATGACCTTGAGATTCTTGAAAACTGTTTAACTCGTCGTCCAAGGAGGGGAGCATGTCATTTATTAGAATTGTTTTTCTCATTCCACGCCGTATGTGCGTCGCTTACCGTAATACTTTTGGTCAGTGAATTCCCACTCAATAATCTGGTTGCTAGGCACTTTCAGACTTTCCCATAATTCCATAGGAATATCACATTGAGTGCTGACAAACGTTGCGTCGTACTCAAGGACTCATTTTTATCATTTCACAAAACTTTGTGATGCTACTTAAAGCTATGGCTCTACCATTTTGTTTGGTCGGGAACATGTCGGTTGTCATGACAACAAAGGGAAATTTACGTAGTACGTAGCCAGTGCATACAGTGACGAATTTTACAATTGTGTCGTTTATATGTAATCAACAGTTTTGACGCTCCAGTGCGTTTTCTTATAATATGTTTTGTATCTGTACGTATCAGAGTGGGAAATTACATTTTTTTAACTTTATTTTTTATATACATACGGGGTAAGTCAAAATGATGTACCCGATTTCATAAATTTATTTTGTGAAATATAATGAACATATCTGAATGTAATACATGTGGTAAGAAGGGTAACTCTCAAAGGTTTTTTCAGTAACATCACAAGTGCTCTATGTGAGCACCTCGCGTAACACGACACACATCAAGCCGATAGTCTATCTCCTGCCAAACCTTGTGTAGTGTGTCACGGTCAATCTCTGCAATGGCTGCTGTGATGCGGGCGCGAAGGTCACCCAATGTTGTTGGAAGTGGTGGTACGTAAACACGATCCTTTATGAAACCCCACAAAAAGAAATCACACGGGGTCAGATCGGGGGAACGAGGTGGCCAACGAATGAGAACTCGATCCTCCTGAGATGCACGGCCTATCCAGCGCTGTGGCAATGCCTCATTGAGATGATCCCGAACGCTGACATGGTAATGCGGAGGGGCACCATCGAATTGAAGAATGAAATCTGCACTATCCTCTTCGAGCTGTGGAAGGAGCCATTGTTGCAGCATATCAAGAAAAACATGTCCTGTCACAGTAGGTTCAAGGAAGAAAAAGGGCCCATAAATCTTTTCAGGGGAAATGGCACAAAACACATTCACCTTGGGTGAATCGCGTTGGTGTTCCACAACTGCGTGGGGATTATCAGTTCCCCAGATCCTTACGTTGTGTCTATTCACAT
This sequence comes from Lepisma saccharinum, assembly GCA_022664845.1. Taxonomy (NCBI): domain Eukaryota; kingdom Metazoa; phylum Arthropoda; class Insecta; order Zygentoma; family Lepismatidae; genus Lepisma; species Lepisma saccharinum. The sequence continues at coordinate 91,224 of JAGDQP010002327.1, read as the reverse complement.
TCCCAGAAAGGTGAAACACCGCTTCATCACTGTAACGTAACCTTTCGGCGAACCCATCCTCTTCCATTAACGTGAGAAAATCAGCACAGAAAGACGCTCGAGCAGCATAATCAGTGTCTCTTAAGGCTTGTAGCAGTTGCAAGCGATAGGACTTCATTTGTAAACGTTTCCGCAGAATTCGCCATACAGTTTTCTGTGGCATTTCAAGTTCCCTCGCTGCCCGGTAGGTAGACTTCTGTGGACTCCGCACAAAACTGGCGCGAACACGTTCCACTGTCTCTTCCTCAGCTGAAGGACGGCCAGTCGATTTTCGCTTACAGATGCAGCCCGTATCTCTGAATTTTTCATACCACGTACGAATGGTTTTTCCAGTAGGTGGGTCTCTGCCATACTTGGTACGGAAATGCCGTTGAACACTCATCACAGAGTTGTTTACTTGGTAATCCAGCACACAGAACGATTTCTGCTCTCCAGTCAGCGCCATTTTCGTTAACTGCTTCCAGCGCCGCGTAGCGGTAGACAATGCAACCACGCGGGACATAAACTAAACTCAACTAAACTTTGAACTTTTGCCTTTCCTTGCGCGTAGCTCACATTAAGATATGTTCATTATATTTCACAAAATAAATTTATGAAATCGGGTCCATCATTTTGACTTACCCTGTATAAATGTGTACTGCACATTTTTTATATATAAAAAGGGGATCATATAAATCAAGGTTTCTTGGCCCAAATCTGAAGTTAGTTTCTCTATACGTGGTATAGTTGAGGTGGTAGTCGGCATTACGGGCGGACGAACAAAGCGAATTTTAAGAAGTGACCAAAAATTAGGTTCTTTAAAGATGTCGCTCCTGAAAATTTGCAGCCGTACGCAGCTACCTCCCTTGGCTATTCGTAAATTTGCCGCTGATACAATATTATTAAGAATTTCACCAACCTTAACATATAAATATCTGTTGATCACACCTTTTTGTATACTTTTAGCCTCGAAAACATTAAATAAATATATGAAATTTAGATAATATGAAAAACAATATCGTAGAATGTATGTGGTTACAGCGATATGTAACACTTTTTTTTAAATTTAACTTCAGGCATTTCACCGAGAAAGTTGCTAAAACGTGCTGACTCAATATGCTGACGTAGATTATAAGTTCTGTATTAGAAATTATCTACTCGATGAATGTATTAATTACATTCTGTACGCCTCCACTTTTTCTCTACATGTCGTTGCTGGAACTGACCAAAATTAAACAATTTTCTCTACGATTCATTGCCAGACTTGTTTTCTTCTCATCTCTGCTCATTTTAACAGCTCAAATTTTTGTCGGAAGTAATTAGTTGATAAAAATCTGACTTGGAATATTTTTTGTAATACAAGGATGTGCTTTTTTTCTTCTTCTTCTTGAAGTCAAGATCAGACAATTTAGGAGAACAGTAACTAGGATTTAATTAGTCCTTTCAGAAGCCACACGTGGCCAGCATTCCCAGTGTGGCTATAATCTCTTCCTCTAAACTTTCGTGTTACACATAATTATGTTTGCAGTATGGCTATAATGGCACAGTATGTATATGGAGGAAGTCAGAGAGGTTTCGTGAGCTTGAATAATTGGATAGTCTCTTGCCAAAATGGAGTAAGTCAATTCTTGGAAAAAAATAAATGTTGTGTAATGTAATGATTTTGTTACGAACTGGTATTTTTATCATTCAAAAGCCCATAAAGCAAGTGGCTTTTACTAGTATAAGGACAAAATGCTTCAACGTTTTGGAAGCTGGCTGGCCTCTTTTCGTTATTGTCTAATAATTAGGGCTAAACTTGAAATTGAGTTTCCAGAAAACAGTCTTTTGACTTAGTCGGTTTTGGCACAGGGCCAACCAATTCATAGGGAAGCGGACGTATAAAATGAACAAGATATCATTTTTGAATCGAGTTGTTACGTAACATCCTCCTCCTCCTCCCGCACTCTCCCCCTTTTTTTCTGAAAAAGTGCTTTTGAAGTCTTCCCATCTATTCAATTTGAAGTCTTTTATTTCACTTGAAATTTCGAGATCGTCAAGAAAATTGTGTTTTCTATTTAGATTTTAATACAATGTATTTATGCTGAAAGTTATTCTGAAGTTCAATATGTTTCTTCTTTCCTCTTTCAGGTAAGCTAGATTCGTTTTCCTTATCAGCTTAGACAGAGCTTTTCAATTGGGTAGGAACTGTGGACCATCTTAGGTGAGTAGCGATATTCAAAACAGAATTTAAATTATCCCAAGGTTTATTCATTAAATATATATATAGCCTTTAGCAATCTAACGTTCAGGCCTGGATAGGGAAGGATGATTCTGGAAGGTGTCGTCCAGGACCTGTGTTGAAGGTGTTATCCCGGCGTTTGCCTGGTGTGACTGAGGAAAAACCCTGGAAAAAGCTGTCAGGATGGTCGGCCGCTGGGATCTAGCCCACGACCTCCCGAATACCACGCCAACGCTCTACCACTAAAGGTATATTCGTAACAAGTTAAACCAAATTTAAGACATAAATTGCAGTTGTTCATTCTAAATATTATTGAAGAAGTGAAGAATAAATATAACAAGCACGAAAATTAAGTTAAGTTCTATACTCTAAACGCAAGTTCGAAATTATTGGATAGAGCTCTTATCTTTAATTTAGAAGGAAAGAAACCGAAAACAATACGCGTTTTTCTTTGCTTTCATTACACGTTTTCAAGCTCTAATAAAAAGTTTGCATTTCTTTCCGGGAAAGAAGACAGAAAAATGTCCTATTTTTCTTCCTTTTAATAGGAGAACTTGTTATCAGCTCTTAAGTCGAGGAAAAAGAAAAAGTGTCAATCATGTATCTCTCAGAGCCGTTGTGTGACAAGAAGCCGTGCAAATGAATTGAAAGTTGTTACGGCAACCAACCGTCAAGGTAACCGTATTTCTCCGCATCGTTGAGAAATATAACACAGAAACCCTATAAGTTATCTCAACAGTCACGAAATAGTCAACAGTTATACTGCGACTACGCATTTCTACACATACACTTACTGAAAACTCTCCTTTCTTTCCCCTCCCAGAATCTGTCTTAAACATGATAGTCACACTTTTTTTTTCTCATGTTGTCATTGCTTCACGAAAAGATTTTTCTTTTCTTTATCTTAAGTATCTCTGTTCGATTGCTTCAATACAATTTTGCGGTTTGGTAAATCTGTCAGCTTTAGTGATGATTTTTACACACAGAAAAACTTCTTTTTAATTGAACAGAGAAAATAGTTCGTCCCAATTATCCGGGAATTTATTTCTCTTTCTTGAATTTCGAAATTGAAAACCTTGTTTCTTGCAATGGGTTCAACTCGTGTTTCAAACTGATGCTACAGGATGATCCAAATGTATAGCGGTTTTCAAAAGTATTCTCATCCACAGGGACCGGAAATGTAAAATGGTGACATCGGAGCTACGTGATTGGACAAAACGCTTCCCACTCACAAACTGCTGTAGTCAAAATGAAGAAAATATAATGCAATATGTGTATCATTAGTTCGATAGTCAGCAATTTTGCTGTTTCCTCAATTGATTGACGTAGTCTCGCTCTGAGTGGCCATCAATGTCTGCAGATCTAGTACCACCTACGTTTTACTATATGGGGGAGAATGTAGCGATTTATGCAAATTCCTTTAACACCCCATATCCTTGGTCCGGCTCCCTTGCCTCTAAACGCAAAATGTGTTTACAGAAAACGAAACAGATAGTAATAATAATAAAAAAAATAACGTAGATGCTCTCACCGATTCATAGAAACTGGCCGATGGAAGAATTTTCTGATTCCAACAAATATCACAATATGGAACCCGAGTCAGTTTTCAACGCAGATTTTGTAACAAGCGATCTCATATGTTGTGTTTTGCTTGTCTCGTAGAAATACAACGTATACACAACATAAATACAACTATGGATTAAATAGCTCGGTGCGGCCAAGTGCAATGTTCGGACTTGAAAAATAAATCATTAGCAGATTTTTGGGAATTCGAGTGTACCTTCCTCCTAATTACAATCTCGAATCTTCTGATCCGAAAATCCTACATAAACTAATGTTGCGGTTTAGGAGAGGAAATAAAATGTCTGTGGTGTGCCAGGAAGAAATACATGTATCACAATATCAGAATGTGTCCATGCGCAACCACATCAGATATGCTAACGCAAGTTCATTATGAGTGGACTTTCTGGTGAACCATGGAGGCAAAGTAGAGCAAGGAGAACGCATCTTAATCTATGAACCCGCACTCAGCCACAGCTCTCGTCCTTAGAGACAGACTACCGGTACGTACTCGTTTGAGAAATAAATCTTAAAACAAACCATGAGAACTAGAAACGTAATGACGTGATTTCAAAATGGTAGCAGTTTGATGAGAAAATAGTTAAATTTTTCAATTTCTGGAAACTTTTGAACCAATCTGTGTTATTACCAGTAGAAATGACAAGAACCGGAAGTACTTCTGGCCTGAATAAAATATACTCTGGTATGACGAATATATGTATGTAATTTCATTCAGAATGGCCTACGATAGCCCCGATTTTTCTTGTACTTTCTTCCATTACAAACAATTACTATGATCTGTCTGTTTCTATTGTGCAAAACAATGTGCTTATAGTGGTTTTCAACCACCGGTCCGCGGACTTGAAACCGGTCCTTGGCAAATTAATTATTTAACACCTATATTGTAGATTTCGACAATTCAAAATTGATATTAAAGTTTACATTTCCATTCCAAGAGAACTTGAATTTGAAGATGTGTTGACGTCTTTTGAGTCAAATACATCTCTAGATTACTGAGATTTTCCTGATTCCTGAAAGTTTTTCCAGTACTTGCGGGTCCGTGAGTATTAACAGGTTGAAAAGCACTATTTTAGAAAACATTCGAAACATTTTGACGTTGAAAGAAGTGCTAAATTAAAATCTCTTTGCAATTAGAAAATAATGTTTACATCAACGGAAGAAATCAAATGCTGTTATTGAATGCATTCTTTACTTACGTCAACTGTGAATTGAGATACTTTTCCTTTATTTCTATTAATTAATGGTGACCTCTAGTTAGTTTTTCACTTGTTTTTCTATCTGGTGATTATAACACATATGAACTGTATAACTAAACAAATACAACCTTTTATTGTTTAATAATGGGTACTATTATAAAGAATAGATAGCCGAGTATGTCGCCATCTGTTGTGACGAATGTGTCTACAATACTTTTTAGTAGATTGCGCAAGTTTCTACAATTCACCGATAGACAGTTCAGGAGCTCTCGAAAAGAAGGAAAAATTTGTTGAATGGCATCTGTTGGTCAATTTGAAAAGCTTGTTCAAGCTAGGAAAAAAAAATAGTGTAGAGATTTATCAATAAAAGTTTATCGCTGATATTATTAGAAGTGAATGAGCTGCAGTCATAACTCCATGTGTTAGCACAATACAATTGGTATTCATAACGTGAATAAGCTATGTACGCTGATAAACATCTTTTATTGCATCTAAAGACAGAATTGACGAAGAAATTGATTAAAATGTTTCGTAAATTTTGTTATATAGACCTGAAATGTGGAGTCTACAAAAGAGTGTTGAAAGAAATTTGGATACCTTCGGTATATGGACATGAAGGAGAATGGAAAAAATCAGCTGAGAAGATGCGTAATAAGAAATAGCTGAAGTGACTTGGGGGAAGACTGACAACACTAAATACAACGAAGAAGAGAGAGAGAGAGAGAGAGAGAGAGAGAGAAGCTGAATAGGTCATTGACTGCATATCATGGATGTCAACTGGGGAGATAGTTGCATGGAACTGTAATATATCTCTCTCAGGTTTATAGTCCGTCACCTTTATTGAAATTAATTAAGAAAGCAAACATAGTATTAATTATGTTTCATTTACTGTGATTTACGTTCATAAGAGAACACCCATTTCTGAGAAGAAAAAAAATACAGTAATGTATCTTAAACTATAAATAGCACGTTTTCTTCTGAAGGAGAAGCTGGTTGCGGGTTCAAATCCCGCCGGGATAAATTGAACAGAGTGGTTCAAAGCCCACTTTGCCCAAAGCTGTAGGTCCCATCCTTAGAGGCTCGTTTAGGACGTTAATAACAATTCGGAAGGAGAAGCGATGAGCATTGTATTTATAGGGGTAAATAACGAAAGTACTGTAAACATTGAAAATAATCCAACATATTCTCTCTCTCTCTCTCTCTCTCTCTCTCTCTCTCTCTCTCTCATCTGCTTCGAAACTGCGTTTCTTTCATTATTTAGAGTATATTTGATAAGACTAAAAATCACGATCTTCTTTCGATTTTTTCCTTAAAATAAAACAGAAAAGACTTCGTTATTCAGAGTTTTTTCTCTCCAAAACAAAATACAACCTGTAAACAAGATTTACTCTAAACATAAAAGAGCAATAAAAGGATAAAAATCTGTAATAATAACAATACTACTACTAATAATAAATAAACAAACAAATCAAGTATTGCTACATTTGATTAATAACATTAAAAAGAAAATAAAAAAAACTTGTTATCGATAACTCGTGAGTACTCTTTCTGTTCAACATGCTTCTCTGCCTCCTCTTTCTCTTCTCACACCATTTTCTCTTTCCTTCTTACTTTTTCTTTCTCTTTTTTTTCGTATTCCGCACGAGGAAAAGTTTAAATATTGTACTGTTTATTAGTAAAAACTTTCTCCCTCACGAAAACGTGCTTCTGAGATGATGTCAAAGAAGTATCATCATGAATGGTCTGTTTGAATAAAAAAATTAAGTCTTCTTTCTTCACAGGTTTGTTGTTGCTGTTTTATTGTTATGACTGTTTCCTCTCAATACTGGGAATTTCTTCCCGTTACTGCTCCCAGGTGAAGACGTTCCAATTCTGGGGCAGTCCATTTCTTATACTGTATGAATATTCACCTATCATAATGGAAAAAACGGGATCATCCTGAGAAAATCCGCGTCCACCACAAACCCCACATGGCATGAGCAGGGATCGATCTGACGACTCCTAGCACCAGAGGTGAGCGCTCTACCAACTGAGCCACCGTGGCCCCAGAATTTCGTTATTATTATCTGTAGTATTTTACAAAACAACTTCGTTACATTGCGAATTCCCCCCCCCCAAAAAAAAAGCACTTTCTGTGCACCTGTTCACGCCATCATTTCAATACCACTGCTCCTAGCGGAGAAAACATGCAACAACGTACTTCGCTTTTTAAGAAAATGGTGAGTCTCTGCTCCTAATTACATACTTCTTTCTCCGTTGTCTGCCTTAATTGCACTTTTATTCAGTTCAGAAACCCTCGAGGGAACTATGACGCACCCTGTATATTATCAAGGATTAATACAGGAAGTGGCAGGGAGGTAGGTACCTAGGCATCGTCAATACAAGATGAATTACTTATGGCTCTTTTCCCTCTTTCAAACAGGAGTTGCTAAGAAAACTTTCTTTTTTTCAGTATTTTCCTTTTAAAAATTTTGTTTTTATCCTTATGTAATTGACAAATATAGACATTTTTTTAAAGCAATATTTGGCCCAGTTTTTAATAGTTTTCACCGCCATCAAACAGAAGGAGAACGCAAACAAAAAGGAGAAACAAAGAGTAGCGGTTTAAATGAACCATTGAAGAATAACAGAAGCATATGTTGAAAATATAATTGAGGTTTTTAACTGAAGCAATGCAGTAGCAGTGGTACAGGATTTTAATTAGCGTTTTAAGAATCTATCGATAAGAGCTTTCTCTGTGGCACGGAGTAGACAGTTTGATCTATAACTTTACCTCTCTGCATTAGTGAGTTCCAGTTCACACTTTGTAAGTACATTCACTTCAAAATATATATAATACACGACCAGATTCACTCCTTCTTTTCATTTTATTTTAACTTAACAAGTTTTTTTTTTATCTTTTCTTTCTGCAGCAGACAGTTACATCCTGTCGTTTATCTTAAATTTGTAACCAGGTTTAAAATAAATATATGTATGTAGACACAATATCAATTTCATCAGTGATATAGGCAAACGTTCGCCAATGATATGGAAAAAACCGTTCATTACCAGCTCACAACAAGGGAATACTGTGTAATTATTACACTTTAGATGTGTAATTTAGTGATCCTACTCGATCAAACTGGCATGGTAATTTAACATAGGATTCGGTTTAAAAAAAAAATATGTTTCAACTTTCTTCACATTTATCATCCACTCGTAGAAAATGCAGTAGCAATAAACGATTCTTGCTTTACTCATTTTTTTTATGAGTTCAGGTGTTACTTTGCGATAATAGTTCCGAAGTAAATACAAGAAAAACGAACAGAAACTAAACTAGATTATTTTTCTCGTTGTTTTGTTTCCACAATCCACACCCATGGTAAGGGTTACAATATCTTAAAAATTCAATCCGACATTCTTAAATTCAATAACCCAACTGACCGGTTGACTTGATGCTTATATATTTTTAATAGAATAACATTATAATTGCTTAGATTAATTAATTCTAATTATCTGTGGTACCAGGTACTGTAATTACAAAAAAATTAAAATAGGGATTTTAAAAAACATGCCTTTTTAAGCAATGAAAAATGGACTTAAAAGTAAAAAATAATAAATTTATGAATCAGAAATATAAAAGCGTGGGTGCTCTTGAATATTATTATTTTGTGATAAGGTAAGCATGAGCACCCACGCTTTTATTTTCCGATTCATAAATTTATAATTTTTATCTTTTTAGTCCATTTTCTTTGCTTAAAAAAGCGTGTTTTAAAAAAATCTTTTTTAATTTTTTTTCTATATCTTCGCACACCCAAATCCTAAAGTGTTCTGCAACCAGTCAAGACCCTACATCGTTGCAGGCTAGTATTTATTTTAGGATAAAGAATTCCATGTTTTTTTTTTTATTTTTTAATTAATTACAGTTAACTGGATTCTGCTGTCGTATATCTAATAATTGAATATTGTATTGTCATCGGAAGCAAGCAAGTTTACAAAATTTCAAAGAAATCGGATGATGAAAAGTGAGTTAAAAATCAATTACAAGATTTGTACCAGAGATGAAAAATGATTACAGAGTAAGTTAATAAAAAAACGTGTAAAAATGGTAGAGCAGCAGATTCGCTAAATGTGAGTAGAACATTTATTTGAAGAATTGAAATGGTCTTTATTGAAGCGGGCGAGGTTCAGCCTATGGCTGCTGAGAAAAGAACATAAGCCGAGAAATTTCGTTCTGGGTTGTGCTGAGCGACCGTAACTTTAGTTGGTAATGCGTTGGATTTACGTTCGCAAGATCGTAGGTTTGCGCCAAACGGATGACCATCCTCACTTGAGGATTTTCCCCGGTTTTCCCTCTGTTGCACCAGACAAATGTAGGAATAGTACCTTGAACAAGTCCAGGACAGATTCTTCCGAAATCCATCGTTTTGTTGTTTTGTATTATTTCCAATGAAAAATGGTATTTTGGAGTGTGTAAATATTGAAGATATTAAAGTAGTTTTTTTTTTTTTAATATTACCAAGTAAACGGGATTTAAATAACAAATTGAAATTAAGGTTGCATATATCCTGTAGCTAATCACATCTTCTGTCACTTTTGTGAAAATAAATTTTATGTTTAAATAGTGCAGGATAAAACCGGGAGGTGTGGTAGGAAATGTGAATTGATCTCTGTTTCGAAACCTCTTGTTTAACAGGTATTCTACTGTTGTTTTTAGGAAGTAAATGCTTAAAATTTTGGCTTCGGATAATGAAGAGAGTCAAGGTTATTACGCAGTATTTTCATCAAAACTTTGCTATTGGAAACTAAATGCTTTTCTTTCTAGTAGATTCTAATCTTTCGATTATTTTTTTCTGTTCCACTTGAACACTTTAGATACAAACAATAGATCTTAAACTGTAACTTTAAAAAAATCCATCGTATAACTGATCTTTCTGTCCTTCGTAGTACATTTCCTTGATATTATCAACTAATCTATTGTTATAATACAATAATATATTCCTATCATACATTATCAAGATTTTCGATTAAAAATATGATTTTGTTCTTGCAAAATCAGGTGTTTTAAGTTTCTTGGCGCTTTGAAACAAATCTAGTCAAAATAATACATTAATGAGGAAAAGTAAGTGCAATTGGTTCTAGTACTATTTTCTCCAATGCATCCAGTTCTCTAATATGACGTACATATATTGCAGAGGCTCTAGATAAAGATTTTATTTTTTTTAACTTGTGCTCCATTGAATTACACATAATTATGGATGTGAATCAAACATATGCAAGCTCTATTAGTCAATCACTAATTGAAAAGCAGACTGACACTTAACCTTTATGATTTGCGAACTGAATTCATCACGTAACAAAAAAATAGTACAATTTTTTTTCCACTTAAAAAAACAACAACGTTTTTTTGCACTTCCGAAATGACACAAATATCGAACACTTTTTACATCTCTTGCTTACTTCCGTTATTTTTCTATCTCGCAAAATTCACAAAGGGAATAAAGTAAAACTGCCAGTCACAATCAACTTCAGACCTTTTTCCTGTACGTTCGTGAGTACCAATAGATAGTTTTGGTTAGTTAGGAAAGAAGAGGAAAACAGTGAAGAAGACACCGAATAGAACCCGGGTCCCCCAATGTAAAAATCTACGGTTTTATGAAAATGACCAACAAACAGACCGATACAGAAAATTTACTTCTTTTCTTACTGTTTGAAAAACCTTACGCACACGAAACACTCAAAATTCATTTTCAGAAGAAGGTGACAAACTCACCCAGACTTCTTCTACATATTACTGGGCTGTCGGAATTTTTTTTTTCTTCACTTACTATAATTTGTGTTTTCCATCGGACGCGTTAACGAATCGGTCAATAATATACTCTCTTTCATTGTTCATGACTTATTGCCAGTGTCCCAGTAGCTTTTCAATCCCTCAATGATAGAGCTAACCGGATCTTGGGTTGAAGAATTCATCAAGGCACGATTTTAAGTCTGTGTTCAAGGAAACGCCATACAAACTGTTGGCGAGTAACCAGAAAAAGTGATAAATTTGATGATGCTAGATCAGAGGAGTGCGGTGGGTGTGCTAGAGCTTTTCAATCGAGCTTTCGAATGGCAATTTGGGTCAGATTACTGGCGTAGCAGAAGAACAGAAAGTTGAGTTTGGTTATTCACTGTAACCATAGATAGGTGGATATACAGGGAGACCTAGAATGGGTATACTACATTAAGAACTCGGCATTAAACTCCCACCGCACTTCGTTTATTTTCGAGAATTCTGTAAAAGCAGAAGGCATTTATTATAACTTTGTAAATCAGGCATGATAATAATTATATGTGATATGAAGCTATAAGTTTTTTTTAAAATAAGTTACTATTAACAGAGATATGTGACTGTCCACCCTATGACATCATAATTAGCTGGCAATTTTCAACACTTGTCGCTTCATATCATAGAGTTATATAATTAGTATTATCCTGCCTGATGAAGAAAACTCTAGTAATGTCTTTCGTTTTTCCTCAATTCTCTCTTTTTTTTTTAGTTTTTTAATGGGGTATGAGCTAAGTGAAGTAGTGTGACGGTCTAGGAGGTCTTAAGGAAGTCTACTTTAAAGGTTCACAGAGTCGGACTACCGTCTAAGTTAGTTTCTAATACAGTTTACTTAGTAATTTAGAAAATAAAATTGAGAAATAAAAGGTGATGTGGGATTAGGTTTGTGAACGCTGAGTTCCCCAAAGCATGCCGTTGCTATTATGCTAGCTGGCAACAGTGCAGTGGAGAGATATACGTATGTAACAAGATACTTACACAGTACGTAAAACAACAAGTGTATAATATGCTACATTTATTTCTCATCTTATATGATGTACTCCGTGTCATAAGCCATTTGGTAGTACTATATTTTAAGTATGGGAAATCTACTATTTAACATAATATGCATGGTGTAGTACTGGAATTTCCCTGGTGACTGCAACAGATATCATATCTGATGTTTATATATGTAATAATATGTGTTTGTGTGTTGTGTCCTTGTCAGCGAAGCATGCATTCTACACGTGGATGCACTACTGGATTTTCTCACAATAATTCTATCTTTTGTACTTAGGGCACCAATCCTCAGACACTTGATATCTGGTCTGTTAACTGAATTTCAGAAAGAAGGATGATCGTAATTGAATGCATGTGTGTGTGTTTTTTTTTACATTCGTTCGCGAATAACTTTTACAAACATACACCAATTCTGATGAAATATATTTTTAGTACAGAGAATCAAAATGATATAATAATGGATGACATTGCCCAGCTTAAAGGATAATTTCACACTAGAATACTGTTGAGTATGATATAATTAAAATGCGCTTTGGAAAATTATGGTATTTGAAGAAACACTTCAAAATTTGTCTGAGATTTCAGGTGAATGACAGTAAAGGAACATGCTACGGAGTGAAATAAATTTGAACTAATACTTCCGTCCCAGTATAAAGTAATATGCGCAGATTTTGGCCCTAAAAATTCCTTAAATTTCGACAAAATGGAAGTATCCGAAACGGCAATATAATCTACTTTAAACTGTTATTTGGTGCATTTTCGTATTTATTAATGAAATTGTTAATTAAAACAACACAATTGGAAAATACATTTTATGAATTTTAGTAGCCATATTGCCATTCTTCTGTTAATCGTATCGATGTATGACTTCACCAAAATATATACTTGATTATGATCTATTAAATCCTGAAGAGAAACATTGATGTTAAGTTAGGTGTCGGTCGACCCTAACGGTAGCCAATATGTTTACATTGAGTATACTTGATTCAATACATTAAGTAGAGTTACTTTCCTTTCATCAGCCTAATTCGGTGAAGAAACATAGCCTGTCACTATTCACATAATATAGTTTCATTTTGTGCTGTATTAAAAATAGTTGTGAGCGGCAGGGTGTAATGAACTGAACGTTCGTTATCGTTTTCACCCAATGCTTATACAAGACCCAAAGTAATGAAAGAATATGTGAAATTATATTCTGTTAGTTCACACGATTTGTTTTCATTAGTTAGTAAATGAAAACTCCAAAGTTGTTTGATACAGGACGCACCCAAGTTCGACAGCATAATTCGTGATCATTTTATAGGAAGAAGATAATTTAAAATCCATTCTCGTTTGAATTTGATTTATGCCTTTAGGCACCTAAGACTCAGACCGTGATAGAGAAGGGGAAAGGGAAACATGTCAGCCAGTACCTAGGTTGAAGATTCCGTCCCGGAATTTGCCTGATGTGACAGGAAAGCCCTTGGAAAAATCTCAATCAGGATGATTTGTCGCTAGGATTGAACCCATAACCTCCCGAAAGCTAAGACAACGCTCTATCACTGACCCATGGCCGCTCCATAGTTCAGCCTCGTGGTCTAGTCGTTACGGTCACTAACTTTTATTAAAAACTAAAGATGTGGCACGAGTTTGAGTCCCTGTCGCGTCAGTCATTCTGATTGAGATTTTCTAGTGTATTCCTCAGTGTCATCAGATTGTACTTTCAATATAGGCCCTGGCCGCTATATTCCTCATTCCTTCTTTCATAGGCATGGCTATTGTAAGATGTGTCAGACTGTAACCTTGAGACTCAGTAAAGGTCAGACGTGTCAAATTTAAATAAAGATAATTTCAATAATAAAGAAAGGATATGTTTAGCACCCAAGGTTGTTTTTAAATCGTCTTTGTAAAAATTTTAAATAAAGATTGTTGAACAAAAATTGTCAGATATACAAAACTTTTCTCGCGTACTATCAATTATCTAATAAATAATTTTATATAAAATACAAATTAATATGGTATTTCAAATAGAAAACTTAAATTTATTATTTCAAACAGAAAACTTTGTTCTTTCAGAGATCTTAACTTTGTTATTTCAAACAGAAAACTAAAGTTCGTTATTGTTTGTCAGGAGAATGTGTCCAAGTATTTTGCAAATAAGTATATCTCATTCAGCATACATTTTATGTCTTTATTTTCCTTATTAGTGTATAAAGTCAAGATCATGTTTCTTTGATTTTACTTCACAAAACATGAACAAGTTCCGTAAATACAAAAGAAGAAGAAGAAGAAGAGATGTTCCAGAAGAGTATGAGGAAGATAGGATTGCACTTAAAGACGGAACTCGAGTACACTATATTCTCATCTGACATTGAATTTTTCCATTCATTTTGGAATTTACAACTAGCAAATTACTACTTCCGGTAATAATACCTGCATATATTTTTATTTATCTCCTTCACTTTACATTATGAGAAGCCGTTTTCCTTAACTTTCTTCACATGCGTGATTTCATGCCGGTAACAACAAAGAGACAAAAAAACATAGCATTTTTTATTACTTAATTGCTTTTCGTCGCGACGGAGATGACTCGGAAGTTTAGCTGTAGACATATGCCACTACCAATGAAACAACATAGATTTTTTAATTTTTTACAAAACATAAAATTCTTCTGAAATTAGACCTCTTCCGGATATTTCTAAATAATCCTACAATTGCTTACAATATTAACGTGAAGACCAAAATATTTTTAATCTGCAGTTAAAAATCGTTCGTGTTTCCAACACGAGAAATAAAGTCATATAAAAATAATTTGCTTGGCAATCATATATGAACAGGGTCACCACCATAATTATTTGGGAAAAAGGAAGTTTGTGTTCCAAACAACAACTTTGAATTTTAGAAATGACTTTTATAAAGTCTGCCAATTAAATGAGGAGACGTTATAAAAAATGAAAAATAGAGGATTTAACAAGATCTTATTGTAAATTTTTGGAAAATAACTACGAAAATTTTCAACACATGGTTTTAAAAATAATAATGTGATGAATGTTTGTCAAGACGACAAGTGTTTGAATGGATGTCTCGACTTTGGCATCAAAAGACATTCGTTATTCATTGAGAATATGTGTCTTAACGGAACACCAATCAAGACACAATTTTATAAACAAGTGTCGGAGCCGACTGTTATCAAATCTGAAGGATCAGACGCGAAAGATTTGATTCCAAAACTTGGTTAATACTACACTCTCACACTTGCCAGAAACATTAAGCAATTTCGTCAACCAAAGAAATTATTCAAAATCATCAAGCACCTCTAATTCTTTCTAAATTTAGTTCTGGCAAAAGAAAACAGGAAATCTTGTTTCCTAGACGATCGACACGACATCCAGGACACAATGACTAATGAACTCGTAAGGTAATAGTGGAAATTTCGTTCTATTTAAGTGCTTTTAAACTTACATAATAGAGGTCAATACTAACCAGAAATAAGAGACTATTACTTCGAAAACAATATAGAAGCTTATTTTGCCATTGGTGGTGTCGTTTTTATCTATGTAATAGTGTCAGAACAAATACACTGTGTATTACCACTTTAAATAAATATTCTTGAAACTTTTCATTTAGAACTATTACATTCCGTAGGACTATTTGATAAATGCTGTAGTCAAATTCTTCTTTAAATGTTTTTCATTATATTTATTTTCAAATTTTGTTGATAAGTGAAAATTGTGTGAATGTGCTAAAAGAAATTGTAAATTCTTTTATTTAAAAAAGAATAACTGTAGGAAACACTAGAAAATTGTAAGTAATTTCACAGAGAACTGCAGCAATGTACGGTTTTGTGTAGCAGTTTACTCGCTAAAGAAACATTGCTCAAAACACACAACACAAAATGATTGAGAACCCAACTGAATTCATGATATGACAATTGAATAGTTCATATATCCTTCACCAGAGATCGGGAACATTGTAGACATGTCTCGAAACTACGCTTATGCTATGTTTAGATTACCAAGATTATTACCATGGTAAGAATTATGGATGAATATAACTTCCGTTTAACTTGTTTTTCGTGCTTGTAGTGACATCTGGTGAGTATCACGGAATTAAGTAAAAGGTTCCATGAAAAGAGGTTTAAATTACAAAATAATCAACAAAAATGAGCTGATTGTAGCCTAATATTTCGTAGATTAGTTCTGCCATCATTCTTCTGTACTATTAAAGAGATACTCATTACTAGAATGCAATATATATCGAAAACGAAAGACATTAACTCACGAAGTGAGCCGCGTTTAACGCCTAACTTGCATTTAGATTGCTGACGTAAGGAGATAAACGTCGTAAGTTGCCGCTGGTTAAATTTACGTTAACGGTAACTTGCATTTATGTTACTAAAATGATCCAGGCTAACGTTAAGCATAGTAAGGTATTAGTAATTCAAAAAAGGCAATCAAACGTGCTCAATTTAACGCTTCTACCACTTACCTGTACTGATATGTCTTAATTACACACCACGAAATAGTGTGTCTCGACCTTTAAACGGTTTGAGAACTACTCTTCTATGGGATGAATATTTCAGAACTGTAATTTTAGCGCACCGAAAAAAATTATCCATATTTCAGCTCACTTTGTCTGTATATCTGTAGCGAGAAACTTATTCCAGATTTAACTTTAGTGACATTTCAGATTTGAGTTCGGAGAAATATACGATAACGTGTTCATAGACAATTCATTCAGATTGTTGTCACAAATGAGCTGTTGTTATGGAACATTAAACAGATGAAACATTCCCACAAATAACTACAAATCGTGTCCATTATTATGTTTCCTTGTTCTTATTTTCTTATCTTTATAGTGCATTGAATCTGTTTTTTTACGCGTTAGTATAATCGAAATTTGGAACGCACAAATAGAGTGTAAAACATATTGTTTCTGACAATTTGTGTTAATTTGTCACATAGCTTGTCACTTTCCTTCGGTGAACACTCTTTGTCGTTAAGGTAGAGCAGTAAATGCGTGATGACAAGACACATTGTTTTAATTGGAACACGGTAATAGTTGATCACTATAGTCCTCCGTTAATATTGTCATAAGCCTCTTAACGTATAACCCTATCAATTTTACTTCTATATTTGTTTCCAAAATATATACATGCTTATCTAATGACTATCTAATATCTAAAGTATCCATTAACTCCTATGAATTATGTTCATTTGATGATTTTTGTTTTCCCGTTTTCAAGCAAAATTCTCTTATCTGTGATTACGAAACATCCATTAACTCATATCCATTCTGTTCGCTTGCTATTTTTTTTTTGTTTTTATTTTTATCATTTGTGGATTAACCCCTTATCTGTGATTACAACTCATCCATTAACTCCTATGCATCGTGCTCATTTCATTCGACTTCTGACTTTCATTTCAAAGCATTTTTGGGTTAGTCTCTTATCTGTGACTGTGAAATATCCATTAACTCCTATACATTCAGTTCTCTTGTTGACTTTCCCTTTGGTTTCTAGTATTTGTGGGTTATCCCTTTACTGAATGGATGCTTTAATTAATATTTTATAAACTGAAGGTTGGACAAAAGATATAAGGCCAGGCAAGAGTTCTTGAAGTAGAACTGAGTAGATAGGATAAGAGTTACTTTGACTTGATAAAAAGAATGGAACTAGCTTTTTTATGTCCTCAATTACACTAAAAATTAGCAAATCCTTCTCCGTGCAGTGAACGTGTGTTCTGAAATCCAGTTCTAATGTTCTATACACTACTTTCGATCCCGTCTCGTTAACTTTAATTCATGTTTATACGTGAAAATCATGAAGAAAAGAAACTACAGAGAAATATAAATAAACAATACATACATGAATAATAATAGTTTTAAATTAAAACTTCGTGATTGGCTAGTTTATAAGACACACTTCTTCAAGACAGAGAACACAAACCACACCACTAAGCAATCAATCAATGCTCGTGTCTGGGACTGTCTTACTATTCAACTTTTTTTTTTCTCTCTTCTCTAGTGCCAAATAAAGATGAACGAGCAGCAACAGAGGAGTCTAAAACATGTTTCCTCACATTCGCCAAACGCTACCATGTGTGAGTTTTATGTTGCAACACATCATTTCGTGAAAACAGGTTCTGCGTGATTTGGGGAATCATCTTAATCTTTATTCTTGTTTTCTTTTGTAATGCGTTGTTTGTAGGAAACAAATCAAAATTAGGTTTATTTTTTTTTCTCTTCCTTCTTCGTATCTACCTTCAGTGTTATAATTTTTCAATTTCTGTTGGATACGAGATGGAGATCGAGAGATATGTTCCTTTTTCTATATTCTTATGACACATTGGATGTTAATGTAAATGAAACAAGTTTGCTAGGTTCTTCTACAAACCCAGAAGCTGTCGCTTCCCTTCACAAGCCCTTCTTGTTTCTGGCAATAATGTATTGTACATATTATTGCTATCATTGAGCCCAATTTCCCTCTCTCTCACCGAAACAGCGAGGAGATTGACTAAAGGTAAAAGCTCGTGGGCTGCATAGAGAATCAAGAATGCTTTTATTTGATGTAGAGTGTATGACAAATAATGAAATTTGGTTTGAAAAAAAAAACTGTTTAAAGACATACTTTTCTTAAACAATTCGCACTAAAAAGTAATAAAATAATGTTGTTTATGAATGATTAAAATGAAAAGCGTGATTCGCGCTCTCATATACATTCACTTTATAAATTCTTGAATTGGCACGCCCCATGCTTTTCTTTTCAGTCATGCATAAACAAAATGATTTTTTTTTTTTTTTTTTACTTTTTAGTACGAATTGTTTAAGAAAAGTATGTCTTTAAAAAGTTATTTTATTATTTGTTTTTCGAGTTATTTCGATGTTCAGGTACTTTTTCTCAAGCTAATGTTTTGTGGCCCAAATCCTAACTAAGGTGTTCTTCAACCAGTCAAACTATAGATCGTTGCATACTAGTATTTATTTTAGGATTAAGAAGTCCATATTAAAAAAAAAAAAAAAAAAAAATTCTTTTAAAATATAGAAATTTATGAAGTAACAATGGGATATTGTATTGTCATCTGACTTATGTCGCTGTGCAAAATTTCATCATTGTATGACATCGGGAAATTCGTTAAACTAACGTTAAAAGATTTGAGGACATCACAAACTAGTGTGAACTAAACAAAAGTCTGTAGTAAGGTTTACCCTATTCTTTCAGAAGAAACTAAAACACACTTTTGAGCTAGGTAAAGACCTTTTGAATTACCGTAAGTTAGAATTGTCCTTGTTTCTAATATATTCGACCAATTTGGTTAAATTGTGGATTTTTTTTTTTTTTTTTTTTGGCGATTTTTCACAATGCGAAATATTGCTGAAATAGTGTTGTTCGTTTCTTCTTTAAGGAAACAAATTGGACTTAGCATTTCAGAAGTGCCGTAATTCAAATAGCTATTCATTCAAATAGCTCATTAAGCTGCAATTTAAGTCAGGGCGAGAATCGAAAGCGGGTCCCTTACTTCACAAGGCGACGAGATAAAAACTAAAAAAGCTCTACATAGTCCTTAAGTAAATATTTTTAAAAAAACTGAACTAAAGGTAAACTTGTCTATTAAGAATTTTCTTAATCGGAGCAATGAATTCGGATTATTATTATTAGAATGAAATAAAGTGTAAAATCAAGGGAAAACTGGCAACATTGAATCGTAAAGAAAAAAAAGAATGCATGAGAAAGCTGTTGACCGCCTGCATAACTGGACTTACCAAGTGATCGACCTTCACTTGCATACAAACAACACTCTCTTTTGACTAAATTGGTAGTGGTGCAACTTTTTGTTTCATTGTGGGACGGGAGAGTCCACTAGTAATGCTACTCACGCAATTGAAACCCAGAGGACGGACACTTTAACTTTACACCTCACTTTTTTTTTTTTTTGCTTTCTTTTAAACAAATGTATAACAATCTACATTCTGACTCTGTGCCACGTGAAAATTGTGCCCTTACTAAAGTGACGGAAATGACCTTTACAAATCAGTCATGAAACGGAAATAGGTGCGGGTTTTTTTTTTCATCTCACATAAACTGTTAAATGGACCTGTATTTCTCAAGGACGCCAGACACCCTAGTACAAATTTTACGGTTAATTGGAGCAGTATTCTCTCATTAGACCCAAAGGAATTTGTGTGTTTATTGAACACGGTGCAGACAAGGTCGCAAAGAAGTGTGTGTACGTCTTTGTAAGAAAGTAAAGGTTAGCAACACTGACATTATTATAAGTGTTGCCAACCGTTTTGGAATATTTTGTTTATGAATCAGAATACTATGTTCTGATCTTGTTTTTTTGTTTACTTAGTGGTTAAAATATTGGCAACACTGCGAAATGTACTGGAAGTTTATGGTAGGTATGTACCAACCACTTGCAGATAAATTTATCGAACAATCTATCGTTTTTCGGCATCACATAGACGTCTGCAGGCGTACCGGTCTCCAGAAAATTTACAGCTAGGGCTTCCCTTCTGTAAGTCAAGGTTACAGATATCAGACATTGCGGAGCGCAGGGTTTCTGCAAGGGTTTTCAATTTAGATGTAAAAGACAAATTTAGGGAGTGTGATTAGAGTTTTGTGGGATTCCTATCCATTTTTAACAGCACAAAACTAAAGTTGAAGAGGTCGGTGTACTAGAGAATGGGGGTGGTCTCCTCCATTGGTTGAGTCTGGCAGGGCGTCATGTCTTCACATTAAAACGTTGCAGTATTGTTACGGTCACAATAGAAAACTATTGCCAAGCTCGCCATCGAAACAAATTATACAGAGAGAGTACGTATAGTTCTCTGTGATTATAAGTTATCAAATACTAGTTAATAAATGTATTGCTCCCCTTCGGCAATTACCGAGGACAAATTTAACTATTCTTAAAATATTCTAAGGGATTTGTTTAGCAGATGGCACCCACTTGTCTACAATACATACATTTATGGTAATGTTTAAGAAAAAGCACTCCATAAGATGCTTTTACTACCAAAGTTCCTTTATACTCAATGTTACATTAAGCGAGGAAAGATTAATATTTTCATAAACTTATCATTGGCGCTCAATATCCTATGAGAGTTAAGACAATTGCCAACATTATTCTCTGTAAGACAATTGCCGTTTATCTTAAACAGCTTCCAAAAATAATTACGATATATGTAATTATGAAGTCAAAGTAGACGAAATCTATACATCTCAACTACATGTTAGCTAGCCCTGGTTTCAAGTAAAACGTTTTCGGATAGTTATTCTTGTACTGACTTTAAACTTTTTTGTGTTGCCATCTCCTGAGCATAAAAAACTCACCAAAAAAAAAACTGAACCAGAACCATGTGGTGACATTTAAATTATAAAATAACGAACACAAGTGAATTGAGTACTGCGTAACATTTTGTATATTAGTTGTAACACATTCTTCTTTACTATTAAAGCAACAAACACTTACAAAAAACAATTTATTTTGATTATTTATTTAAATGGCAAAAATTACAGGTTTACCCTTAATTACTTAAATATATTTGGGCTATTCTTTTTGCTGCCAACATTGCGTACAGACTGTCGTTTATAATCTTGTTCAGTTTGACTACAGCTGTTGGCCACGTTCTAGCCCTGACTCGAACAACCGCCATTTTTTATATTGAAGAACTTCGATAAAAAAAATGTTTATCGTTTATATCGCGAATAAAATGTGTACAAAAGGAGTTAGAAAAGTAGTCCCGTTATCACTAAGTGCACAAGGAGCGTTTCAAACCTCACGACCAGAAAAAAAAATCATGAAAAAACTCTGCACAGTGGTTGAGCACAAAACTATAAAGAAAACACGAATAAAAGTAAAAAATATGTGATTATATTTAACAGTTTGTTTCAAAATTCAATAAACAAGTGAATATCGAACTACCAGGTAATTTAAGAATGTGATCTTAAAAAGAAATAATTCAACCGAGCTACCGTACTTTAGTTAGTAGAGCGTTAGATATAGCAATAGAAGGTCCGGTGAACGATACCAGCTGCCTGACTGAGATTATTTTCATGATTTCTTCTCAGTTATACAAGTAAAATGCTTAGAAGGTACCTAAAAACTAGACCGTGGTGGACATTCTTCCCACATCCTTCCCCAGTAGCACATAATCGTGTTTTGAACATTGATTTTTGGTTTATTTTGTTGATTAACCCGTTTTTGGTTGAGAAAAATACGTTTAATTTTAAATTGTATTTCAACAAAGACTTGATATTGTTGATAAGATGTTAATTCAACGTCGATTCAACAGTTATTTTCAACTATGGTATAGATTTCGTTTCATGGGATTCTTTCTAACTTAACGGATTAAAATTTGTAATTAAAAACTAATCGAATGCCATTAATTATTATTTTGTGTCATCTTTTGCATGTTGAAAACACGTTGAATTTCAATCTATATTCCAACGAAAATTTCATTTTGTTGATTGGACGTTAATATGACGTGTTTTAAACTATTATATTGTATAGTGCCCTAGATTACACTTCATATGTGTTTTTCCAAGTTAATTGCATAAACGTTGTTCTTAAGAGCGAATATAATAAAATTAACTACGTTCCTCATACTCTCATTTGCATGTTGAAAACAGATTGAATTTTTAACTATATTTCAACGAATATTTAATTTCGATAAGAGCGTTAATGTGAAGTGTTTTCAACTATGACATATTTCGCTTTATATGCGTTTTTCTAAGGCGGCATATTACACTTCTTGAGAAATACAAAATTAATAGTGCAGCAATGGTCAAAGTGTTAAATAAGGAAAAATTAACATAGCAAAGAAAGAAGGAAAGTATTCTTTATTCTTATTCTTACACGATGGTGAAACTACACGTCTGGATTTGTATCGACTACGTTCAAGACTGACTTCCTCTACAGATACCGTTAAAGAATAGTGACTCTCAAGGCGACTCCAAGGGGATAAGATGACGAGCTACCAACGACGAGTGCAGAAAGTTCCAGATTCGAATCCCACAGCAGGCGGTTGGATAATTTAGTGTTGGAAAATTAATATTGTTTATCATGATGAAAGCAACGGACAAAATACAACTAAGGGGACAGCAACCATGCTTCGTTTTGGCCAACTAAACCCTTTTCTTCATCGTCCACTTCCTGATTTCAACCAGTTTCTTCTCAACCATTATTCAACGTCGAATAAACCGTTGAACAGGCGGACATTTCGGTACATCTACAACGTTAAAATTACTTTTCGGTACTAACGCTTAATCCACATATTTTTAACGTATGTGTGCTACTGGGGTTTTCGTACCCTATTCCGGCCTGTGTAGAATTGCCTCAAGGTCATAAATAATATGAAACAGATATAAATTAATAATTAGAAGGAAGTAAGAAACACGAAACTAGCAATATCAATTTATTGTGTTTCTAAGTCCAAGTGACGTGTTTTGTTTTTTTTTGTTCTTTTTGCCACACCATTGATTTATACAGAAAGCAAGATGTGCACGAAAGTGTGAATTTTACACACCTACATGTATTATCATACTATTGACATTAGTAAGGACGATAAATAAAGAAAAAAAAGAGAGAGACAGAGAGAGAATGGAAAGTGACTAGCATACTTTCAAATGTGATTCGTCATCTGTTTGCAGCGACTTACATTAAGTTTGCACATATCAAGTCCGATTACGTTATGACTACTGAGTATTATTTTTATGTACTGAATGTCAGCTATGTAGCTTTTAAGAAACAATCTTCGGAGATGATTTAATCTGCAATCAGTGCAGCTAACAAAGATTAATATAAATAAATGCATGCATAAAATTCTTGTTGCAAAAACCATTTCCAAATATGAGAGTTATTTATTAAGAAGCGAACGACACAAGTTATTCATACATATTATTCCATTTTGTTAACTACTTCCTAACTGAATTCTTTTTGATTTTGTTGTTTGCAATTTCGAAATTGAAAGAAGCGCTTAAATGCGAGTTTCGATTGTAATTACCGTTAGACATAAAATCAGCTTAAGAAAAATAGTATTCTTGACTTTAACGACCATCACGGTTGATTTTCTCCAAAGGTGAAACTTTTTTTTTTTTTTTTTTTTTTTTTTTAGAAGAAAGTGTTTACCAACCTCATTTTCTCTTTAGATTTGAGCTGTTCAAAAGGTTAGGTCATTCCGCAGATTTTTTCCCCCATATTCAATTAGTTAAAGAGGCTAGTTTTGGCTAACCTGTCACTAGCTGAGAGATGATGTCCCTCTTCAAACACTCTTCCGCGCAAAGGCATAGTGAATGTAGTTGCCAGGGGGTCTTTATTTAGATACCCTCACGGTATTTACGTGATTAAATTCAGGTAAACATCACTCAGGATAGCTGGTTTAGCTTACCTGCAACCACATTGCCGATCTCAAATCCGTAATCGTTACCATTAGACTACACCGCAGAGGGTGGGTTACATTCGTGGGGTTCACAGCATCTGAGGCAGCAACCCATCGATGTCCAAGTTCTTACTCTCTGCCCGTGGGAGAGCGGTTCAAATTCTTGATGCATGTTTCGATTCCGACATTCGCCTAGTGTGACTGAGGAGAAACTTGAAATGGCTCGAATGAACAGGGTACGAACCAATGATCCTTCCTTCTAAGCACTGATCTGTAGTTAATTACGTTTCCCACTAAAACAAAGAGGACTAGTTTGAAATCACCTTGTATAATAATGGTATGAGTGTTTAAAAAAAATCAAGTCATAAGGCATTGACATCATTGTTGCAGTCGTAGCATTTCTCCTCTCTCGTCATCTCGTATGCAAGACACATTCAACATTTATACACCGGAGGCTCTCCAAGAAGGCCTCCCAGAGAGTGACAGTAACAACGCATATTCTAAATGGCAACAATAACTGGGATGTTTTTTTTTAGTCCTTTACTTATCAAAGGTTCCTCTGTTCACGTTTCGCGTTCCATTTATACACAAGAATGATGTTGGGGGAGGGGCTTTTGCCTCGATTAGAAAAAAAGTTGCCTCTCTCTTACACATTTCTCTCTCTCTCTCTCTCTCTCTCTCTGTAAGACAATGCAAGTGAAAGTACGTACTATGCTTATATATACGTATGTTTGTAATTTATAATGGGAGGAAAGAAAGAAAACGCAAGCAAACAAGTATGTGTTTCGTTGATTTCATAGCTGCCATTTGAGATTAAAAGCGGAATGAAATTACCATTAATTTAACGCATTATTGGTTACCTCTAACATAAGGTATAGTGCTGAAACGCGCATCTAATATGCACACTTCAGAGCGAAATATAACCTACACAATCTATTATGAAACGTTGAGCATAATATAAAACGCGAGTAAGATTTATTATTATTACAAATCCGTTGTTTTTAAACAGTTTGTTGTTGCGTGAAAAGGGCTACCTTGCAATAAGTTTCCTTTCGCAACGCCAGAGAGCAGGGTGTTAGAAAACAACAGAGTCATCTAGTGCTAGATTTGAGAACTCGTTGAATATTTGTAGACAATCAGATAAATCTATAATCTTTAATTATAAATTATTTCTTATGTTGAAAAATGCACACAAAAGTTGGTCACTATTACAGTGATGAGGAATCGAAACCAGATTCCCAGTTTGCCAGCAAATGTGGGAAGTCAGTCAATTGAGTTGGTTGAGAACACTTCCGGCAATTGGTAGATCCGGCATAATTTCCGATCGCTGCAGTGACCAACTTTTATCTACACATTTTTTTAAGTTTATTACCATAGATAAGATTCTTTGTGTGAGAGAAACTAACATCTAATTTATTCTCAAGCTTACATGTTGTAGTCGTGAACATTGGTGCACTTGTAAATCGACTGTGGTAGAAGTCCATAGAGTTCGAAAACTTTTTCAAAACTATTCTGATCGAGGAATATTCAATTTTTTTTCCTCATTCGCGCTTTTTGCATACTCAGTAGAAGAATAGTACATCCTTTCCCCTACCTCATTTCCAAAATATTGTATTGAGGGCACTTTTATCCCTTAATATAAGTTACAATTTTCTTCAAAAGTTAAATTTTGAGGTCTGAAGTTAACAGCTACTTAACATATAGTAATCATATAAAAAAATATTCAAGCTATTTTACCTGGTCTATATAGATTTAATTGGAGCGGTAAAGTGTTGTTCTTTTCCTGTTACTATTGACATGTTCCTATCTTCTTCGTAACTGATGTTATTTGTTTGGAAAGTCTCAATGACACTTGTATCAAGGTCAAATCCGATCGCAAGGAAACCTTATGCAGCATATATGTAGACTGGTATTCCTCAAGGATTAATATCTGGTCCACTGTGAATATGTTGTATCAACGAATAGCATTTCAATTATTAAAGTAAGTTATACAGGGTGGACAAAAATTCATTGTCAAAACTCTAGGAACGGAAAGTTATCATAAAAATAAAGAGAAAATATGTCTTTGTAATTTGTCGAATTCTGCTTACTTTCGGAGCTACAGGCTGCCGAAAGCGTGGGAAAATGAACTTTAGAGCTTGATATTTTTAATACTATTAACAGTAGAACTGCGGGGTCAAGGTACCCTCAAAGACTTCCAACCTGCTCTACCCAAATATGCATATTTCACAATATTCCAAACACATTTATGATTGATTGTTCTCATGCAGTTGTACGGTTATATTATGAAATCTGAAAATGTTGAGATCTGCCTATTCATAACACAAGAAAAGAAAAGTTACCGAGAATGAAGAAGAGCCGTTGATTTTTAAGTTGAAAGTTCAAGTATTGAAATTTGAAGCAAGTTATACTTAAGAAGGATTTGTCTAAATCCAAAATAACAGGTTCTAAGCAATTTGAATTTTGTGAAAGAAACTACCATGCGTGGTTGCATGAAAAGAGAAATGTAAAATTTTTATTCTTTTTACACAGAGTATTGAATAGGCAGCAATGTTCAACTAAAACATTATGGCAGAATTCGGAAGAAAAAAGTTTCGGTGAGAAAATGTTGAGTTGAACTATTTAATTATTTTTATGTCTTTCTAGAAATACGTTCGTTTGCACGTGGATGTACATAGCCGGACGGAGGTTCGAACTTTACGACAGAATGCAACTTTACTACATACTATGCATTTGCATATGCATTCAATCGAAATAAGGCTTTGTCTTGTTACCTACCCCATTCCTTCCCTTGGAAAATTGATGGCCGGCAAAAATTCTCTCCTGGACTTGTTCCGAAATTAGGCGTAACTGCCTTTTCAGCAGTGTAATTTAAAGGACAATCATGTGAATGTTTCGTATTTCTGTCCAGTTTCATATTCCGGCTACTTCCACAAGTTTAATACAAAACTTCTGATGTTTATACTGTAAATCACCGCTATACGACTCAATAATAGCAATCTCTCCCAGGTTCTGAAGAAACTTATGATCCCTATTTTCAAGCAACGACGCCTGATAATTTATTTCAAAAAGTTTAAGTTATTCAGAAATATTATTATTTGGAATGAAACAAATATTCCTTCAAAATTACTTACTCCAAATCTTAATACTTAAATTTTAAACTTAAAACTCAACAACAATTCTTCATTCTCGGTAACTTTTCTTTTTTTATGTAAAACTCTGTATTTATGGATCGTTTTAGAAACCAAGAACCTTATCCCATCTCCCTTCCATTAAGCTTTTATTTTATGTCTTCAAATTTCAAAAAGTTGATTTCCAGTCGGGACTGAAACGACTAACTTTAACTCTGTCTCATGACCTGACATCTGTGACCACTTAAGCACTGCTGTCCTCTATTACCCTATACTGTACTGTTTACATGATTAATCATAGCCATCCAGGGCTGCAATGACATTCTCTTTCATTCAGAACAAATAAATAAATAATTCGTTGAATGTATGCCAGTTCGGAAAATAACTCTAACTCCTGATGGTTGTGCAATCACGAATTTTTACAAAAAATCTCTCTGCAAATAGAATCTGTTTGAGATATCGACTTGACGCGAACGAATAATTGTTACCTGCTGGAAAGTCGCCAAGTTCATGCACATTTCGACCTAAGTTTACTTCGGAGAATTTCTGGGAATCCCTTAGTTCCTTTAGGGGAATTCTTTGGGTAGCCATCGCACAATTTCGAAATATGCATTTTTGGATAGAGCAGGTTGGAAGTCTTTGAGGGTACCTTGACCCCGCAGTTCTACTGTTAATAGTATTGGAAATATCAAGCTCTAAAGTTCATTTTTCCACGCTTTCGGCAGCCTGAAGCTCCGAAACTAAGCAGAATTCGACAAATTACAAAGACATATTTTCTCTTTATTTTTATGAGAACTCTCCGTTCCTAGAGTTTTGACGATTAATTTTTGTCCACTCTGTATACATTACACTTAGAAATATACTGAATTCACCGTACTATCAAAAGTTATTACGTGTCAATATAGGATACATCCTTTAATACGTATGCAACACCATTAGTACTTAGGAATCCTAAGTATAATCGATTTTCTCTTTAATGCTATCACCACCTCGTGGGATGAAAACACAGCGATTACATTATTTCGGAGGTTACCTACGTTACAAATTTGGAGTACCGTGTATAATGATGATTTACCATGACGTAGGGCCCACCAGATCTATCGTTATGATAATAATATGGCTAAGAAGTATGATGCCACACCATGGTTTTCTGAATTAGTGTAAAGCAAACTGATGAAACAAGCCAAACAACATCTAAATTATGTAATTACATGCTAGCCGGAAGGGTCATACGTATTTCCTGAGGAAATACCAGGCTACTATAGGAACACCCGTAAAAGCAGATTGTTACTTCGTTATTTATTTCCTTAAAACTCTTTGCTAGGGTGAGCTTTTTCTCGTACTCAACATTCGTTACTGTAGGGGACTGACTCGTTCAGTGTTGTGTCTTATGTATAATTCCAGTGTAAATGGCTACACTCGCTCTATCTAGAACTTGAGTCAATAAAGTATATTCTTGCTATTTAGAAAAATGGCCGAAGAGGTAGAACTCCTTTTAACGAAAGTGGGACCTGTCATCTCTAATTAAACCAAAGGTAAGTCCAATGCATAGTAATACATGCCATGTAAAACAGGGTGGAAAATCATGCGTTTAATGTAAAGGACCAACTCAACTACGCAGGAGGCAGTGCTAAAAAAAAAACAATAAAAAGCTTTTTGTGTTGCCTGACCTCGTCCAATCCCCATTTATTAGCTCTTTCAAAAGATTTTAAACTGTACCATATCTTGGAGCAATTTTGAGAATCCATCTTCTACAGTTCAACCGCCTGCGTAATCAACTACTGTATAAAAACCTCTTTGACTAATCGCCACTCTCAAAACGTTTTTCGAAAGTAATTTAGTTTATTTACCCTCGAGCGTTTCTTGTGCATGTAAGCGTCGATTCCCTAATGACATAAGCGAACTTAAAGTTTGCCTTCATCTGTGATATGGGAGTGCGACTAGATCGTTTCGACTTTAACCTCCACCCTTTTGAGCGACTCAATTGTACACCCGAGTCCCGAGCAGATGGATTTTCACAGTTAAGAAGGACGCTCATTGGCAGCAGTGAAAGGGAGACTCCATCGAACTTCAGCCGCATACACCAAAATTCTTAAATGGTATATTTCTTCTCCATATTTGGAGAGTCCCATCGCGTCCTCAACTCTATCTCTACAGACAAGCCTCCGATTAATGTCAATATGTCTGCTGTTTTCAGCAGTCAAAAAACGTGTAATTGACCTCCCTTCTGAGTCGTTAGGATTTTCCGAGGAAGTGTCCATTTCGAAAGATCTTAACAAATCACGAATTTAAATGAATGCACGAAAAGTGTGCGAAGCAACTGGGAGCCTGGATAACCCTAACTGAGAGGACCCAAACACTTGCCTTGACATTATGCACAGGGAGTCTACTTTCCGAGTGTCCTTCGTATTTATGGTGTTTGAAACATCTTAATGCTACAGGCTGTCAAGTCATACTGCTTACTATGCTCATGGAAAAAGTAGAGGCATTGGCTTTCATACAGTAAACTATGCCCGTATTCGCTTGCTGTGAATGAAAGTAAAGCTAGAATCAGAACGGCTGATTACTGGATTGTAATGTTAGCCTTCCCTCTTATGATTAGCTACATTTTAAATTATGTTATATAATTCCTGATCCATAAAATGCTTAAAACTGAAAATTTAAAGCTACTAATCTACAGCATTTTAGGGTAAAATTCGTCTTTCTCCTTCACTTTCTTAGTTCTCCCCTAGTATTATCAATTGGGAAGAAAAGCGAGCATAAATAGAAGGGGTATGCTTAAACGCTAAAGAGCATGCAGAAAATTCCATGAAAATACTCCTACGCTGGGAAACCGTGTTAGACATGGAGTTGTCGGACGCGGGTGGTGTCGTTGGAAAGGTCTGGGTCACCTGAGCACAGCGGTGATGTCAGAAATCGGGCCCGGGTCCCAAGGTCCCAGAAATCGGTCCCCGAAGTTTTGAGATGTGTCATAAACCTTTGCTCTGGCTTAAATTCAGTACCTGATTGCGCGAGATAAAACCATCAATTCAGCTATATAACAAAAGAAACCAGAAATTCAATAGATATAAATATGCATCAAATGTTTAAAAAATAAAATAATTGCTGAGCAAAGCGATACGTTTTAATTAAAACCTAAAAACGTGTAACAGTTTCACCAAATAACTAACTACTTGGCTTCATCATTGCCCAAAATTTCCGGACCCCATTTCTGGGCCTTCGGGGTCTGAGCCCGAGTTCTGGCAACACCACTGTGCTAATGGATCCGGACCTTTCTAATGCCACCACCCGCGTCCAACAGCTCCATGTCTGAAACGGTTTCCCTACCGTGGAAGAATCACCTCCATGCTCTTTATTTTATTATGTGTAATTCATCTTGATTTACTATACAATCCCGGGAAGCAGAATGGTCTGGTGGGTGGCGGAACAGCCAGGCGTTAGGAGCAATTGGCCAACAACTCCAATAGACGAATGGAAGAGACCCGATCCCAAAATTTAGGGATCCCATTTCTGGGGCCTCTGGCCCAGGCCGGATTTCTTACATCACCGCTGTACTCAGGGGACCCGAACCTTTCCAACGCCACCATCCACGTCTTCAAACTCCATGTCTAAAACGATTTCCCTACCGTAGAACAATCGGTTACATGCTCTTTCAGAGAAAAGAATTGGTCAAATTCCCTCCTGGTTCCTATTTTCGGGGAATTCGGTACCGACTTTCAGCAAGTCTCACATCGTGATTTTAAGAGGCGTCTGGAAGTCTTACGCGTTGTGAATTTTCGGTGATATCGGGAAATGTCGAGAGTCGGAAGTTCCCGACAATTTTCAGTTCAGAAAACTTCTCGATTTGGGGGATATTTATTTCTTCCCGTCCGGGTCCAGTTACGACAGAAAAATGTTCTTCCCACACTAGCTTTAATACAGTTCTAAAATTCGTAGCTAGCTGCGAAATCTTTATTGTATGCTAGAGAAAATTTCGCAAAACAGTCGAAATAAAATTCAGTTTTTATGTGGGAACGCTAGGGAAAAGCATGTTCTATTTCGGAGTTGAATCATATTTGCATAAGATACTTTACGATTTTACAATCACTTTGGAATACAGAACTAAATACCATGAAAAATGGCGCTTGGTTCCATATTACAGAAATACATCCAATTGAAGTCATGATTCCAGTATTCGTTAGAATTTCCATGGTGTGTAAGTCTGTAGAAGACTAATCTTACGCAAAAATATCCTTAGATAGAATGTCAAACCGCAGAATTCGAACCAGGAACCTTGTCATTACAAGTCGACCACGCTATTGCTGAATCATTAGAGGCATGAATAGAATACTTCATTGGATCTAAGTCAGTGATTTCCTTAGCCTTTCTTTCTATTGTTTCTCTTTTATGGACACATTATCTGGGACGCAATGCATGCGAAAACTTATCTTTCAGGCATATGTATGTTTCGAACGTGAAAGTCAGTTAAATGGGCGGGACAGAACACGAAACAACGATGAGCAGACATAAAAGAAATAAAAAGGAGTAATTTATTTTATAAAATAACACAATTGAAAGTACTGTCACAAGCAATAACACAAACAGCAGACGATGGCTGACCTTGCATAACAACTTTTGTTTATTGTGATCTTAAGTGAAAAAGCGAAGGAAAATGGCTCCATACATTTAACATTCTTTTGCATATTTCCATAACATGTTTTTGCTTTTATACTAGATTTTATTAATAACGTATGTTGTGAACCCGAAACAACTGGCGTGGAAGTTTCTAGAGTAATGGACGCTAGTCATAGTACCGCTATACCTTAGCAGCTATAACAATACGTACTTAAACAGTTAAAGAAGCACGTAGTGAGAGAAAATTAATGAAAATTGAAAGAATATTACAATTTGATGAAACCCATATGCATGCAAAACTCAGACATTAATTTTTATGCTCACACCTTTTTTTTTTCTTTAATTTTAATTATGATTGAGTCCAGAAATTGAAAAAAAACTTTCTTGTAGAAAAACTGGATTGTCTCGTGCATAAGCCGCACTTTTTTTCTTTTTTCTTTAGTGGGGGTAAAATGTTACGGATGTGGTTTATACACGGGAACGAAAGAATGTACGCTAATACTTGAGTACTAAAATACATCGATATGCATGATTTGTTGTTATATGCATCACAAAATATACTTATTAAAGACAAATCCAGAAATATGGCAACACCTAATGTGAATTAAAATTTATTCTAGAAGCGTTAAATAAGATTTATAGTCTCGACATATAAGATGTATCGTATACGGAGTCAAAATCATGCGGCTTATATACAAGACTATGTTTCTCTATAACCCTAGTCAAAATTAAGTGTGAGATTCGATTACGATATTTATTAGAGAACTATATTTGCCATAGGGAATATTGTAAAAAACAGTCATGTATTCTTTTAAGATATTCAAACTACTCTCAAACCTGGAGCTTCTGGAACTTTGTAGGATTTTCTTTTCACAAAAAAACTTTTACGTATGGTAAAAGAAACCTTCAATTGAATCCTCCAATGTTGAAAGAAACTAAGTCGAAAAAAAAAACACTTTTCATTACAGTAAAAAAAAAGTTGATATTTAATTATATTCTATAAAGTGAAGTACCACTCTTCTGGTTCTGTTATGAAACCAATGCACTTTGTTTTTAATTTTTTTTTTACAATTCTCAAAATTCGAGGTATTCAAAAACTCAAAATTTTGTGATTTATGGTGAAAATTCAGAATTTGACTTAGTTTCTTTTGACACATTATTCTAAAAAAGAAAGCATGGAACTATGTTCATATACATGTTATAGTGGATTCTTTATTCAAAAATAAACATTTCAAATTACATTTCAATTACATATATATATATATATATATAGTTTTATAGTTATAAGAAAATAATGTTATTCGTGTTTTCTAACAAAATACCGGTCTGCTTTGTAACAAAATGTGTATTTCTACATACCTTCTCCATACCCTACCCTATCACGGCCTGAGCAAAAAAAAATACTGTCATAATTTGCAATAATTTTTTTTTCCAATGATACTTCAACTGATAAAATGATGACTGGAAAAAATCTCAGAAAGCATAATTGCATTGACCTGTTTTTCTTCCACTGATGGAAGTATCCCCCTTGATTGAAGTAACCCCATGATACCCTATATTATAACGTTGCGTCGTTTTGATATAACAATTAGGTAACATCTTTAAAAGAGACAAAGTTTCTGAGTATAACGTAACTACTGGAAGGTTAAGAAAGACACAAATTAATATGATAAATAATAACGGAGAATATTCGGTGGAAAAATCCTTGCGCGTAAAGAGTCTATTACGATGCAAATATGTGCAAGGAGACGTGGAGAAGAAGACGAAGATAGACAAAAGATGACTCCTTCCTTTCTATTTGAAAGAACGGACAACTCTTACTGGCCTCGATTCTTCAAGAAAACGAAGGGAGTACAACTTATGAAACTCAAACGAAACATCGCACGTTAGATCCAAGACCAAACATTATAATATTTACTCAACACGACACCTTCCCTTCCAATTTATAACCAATGATCAGGGTGTCTGGTTTTTGGATACATCCAAAAGAAACATTAAAGAAGAAAAAAATAATAATGCAGACACAACTGAGTTGGGACACCTTCATTCACCAAGACTGCTGTTAAAAAGCTTTATTGCATATTATTATTATTATTACTAAAATAATAATGTTGTTTTACCTGACAGGCCTACAGGAGAAAAATAACCAGTTCTTCATTGACAAAGGACCTGAAGTGACTAACCGTAATAAGTACTTGCTTTAAAAATATGTTGTTACTTAACATTTAACATAAGAAAAGCAAGGGGAAATAAATGTGTTTAGGAGATCGTGACACATAGGTTGCATAAGTTCGTAACGGTTTTTTGCTGCGGATTTTTTTAAAATTTGATATATATTTGATATTCAAGGAGGATAAAAACTAATTCATATGTTCTGCTACGTAATCTATGACTATCTAAGGTAAAATAAAATAATGGCTGAGCAAAGCACTACAATTTATTTTAAAAAATTAAAATTTTTGTAAACGTTTTCGCCGACTACCAAAACACTCGGCTTCCTCAGACACACTAAATCATATACACAACACAACCTTCAGTGATACAGTTCCGTGGTTCCTGATTGGCTCTTATCAGAAGTTCGCAGCCAATCCCGTACCGACTACAAAAAGTGAATTTTTAATTAA
>JAGDQP010002327.1:29267-56271 GCA_022664845.1 Lepisma saccharinum | reverse complement strand
GAACTTCTGATAAGAGCCAATCAGGAACCACGGAACTGTATCACTGAAGGTTGTGTTGTGTATATGATTTAGTGTGTCTGAGGAAGCCGAGTGTTTTGGTAGTCGGCGAAAACGTTTACAAAAATTTTAATTTTTTAAAATAAATTGTAGTGCTTTGCTCAGCCATTATTTTATTTTACCTTTGGTATATAAAAGCAAAGCTTTCGTATGGAGAATATCATATGACTATCTGCCAACGCTGGGGCAATTTTTTGAATTTCGTTCCTGTAGAAATCTGCTGGTTTCGACTTAAAGGAGTCGCCAATCAAAGTTTGAAGAGCATTTTCGTTATCCAAAGGAGTTTCCTTGAATATTGTTAGATATAGAAAGGAAAAGATTGATATCTGAGGGCGTAAAATAGAGGGAATAAAGCCTTAAGGAGTGTACGAAAGAATCTGCTAACCAATATTCTGGATAACTGTTTTTGGTATGTTAGCCTTGTGTGGGCGTGCATTATCGTGTTGTTCTCTCTGCTATGCAAGCCAAGTTTCCTGTCCTTTCACCCTAGCAACCCGAAACCAAAGTAGTGTTGAATATACGAATATTCAGAACTGCCCTACTATCGTCTCACTTAATCCACCAAGTGGCGCCACCTATCTAAAATTCGCGTTAATAATACTGGTCTCTTCCACTGTAAAAAATCAAGAACCAATATCTTGATGAGGTCACCAATTTGGAGAATTTGTACTAGATATAACCAACTCTGTACAGTTCACAATGATCTGGACGTATGCTATATGTCGCCTAAAGAATTTAGAGATGCAATTGTCAATAAAGTCTGTACAACTACTTTGTAAAGCTCAACACTATAATTAGGCCATTGCCTGTTGTGTTGTCACTAAATAAAATAAATATTGCTGGTTCTCGGAGCAGTTTGTTGCCATGTTGGGGGTTATTGACGCATTATAGACTATGTCCGAGTTTCATTTGTCTACCCCCTATATGTTGAAAGAAGTTGAATAAAAGGAAGTTCGATGTGACTATTAAATCAGGTGGCTAAATCGAACTAAAAGGGAAAAATAGATCAACAGTATCACGTCTTACAAGATTTGTCCCCAATCGTCACTGGTGGAAATCTAGCGCATGATAATAGTGTCGACTTGCTCTTTTCCTCCTGCTCGATATAACCTCGTAATGAAAATAAGCACGGGTTACCATATTCAAAAACAACATTTTAAATGAAGTTTGTTTGCCAAAAACACTGTTCCAAAATTTCAACCAGAAAAATGATTATTATTTTGAATGTGCCTTCAACTCGTTGAAACCGAAACCAATTTATTCCTTATTCACTTAAAAATCAAACACAATATAACACAAAGTTGAAAATAATACTAGAATATTTTTCTGTAAATTATATGGAGGACTGAGATTCACAGTGGTGTAGATTACAGACATAAGCAATTTTGAAATGAAGATAACTTCTGAAAGATACAAAGTTTTGAACGGAAATGACGTACACAGTTCTTTTAGTTCTTACTTTATTGAATTCCAAAAGAAAATATCAAGGTTTGTGGGTTCAGTCACAAGATATTTGACATTTTCTGCGTTTACTCCAATTCTCAGGCAGACTTGACTAACACCACTATGATTCTCAACTCTTCATATAATAATGATGGGTCTTCTGCCCGAAAGCCTATGTCCCGTAGCTCTTTGGGCAAGGTGAACTATGGTGGTTTGCTATTGACTTCTATCGGATGAATATGACGTCCAAACAGGGTTTCCGCAAGGATTTTCAGTTTGAGGGGGGGAGTAAAGTCAAAATTGGGAGGGTGTGAGTGAAGTTTTGCACGGTTTCTATCGATTTTTCACAGCATGAAAAAATAAGTTGGAGGGGCTGTTGTCGAGACTTTGGGGGGAGTCACTGCGTCCAAAGCACGTCATATTGGGTTCCGAACAACTTGTATACCCACCGAGTATCATATTTAAGACTCCTTCATGATAAGGCAGCGATCGCAATTAAGTGATCACATCATTCAAATACGAATGGCACCTTCAACATAGGCCCTGCCCGACACTTTCCCCTTCCCTATCC
Organism: Lepisma saccharinum; assembly: GCA_022664845.1. NCBI lineage: Eukaryota > Metazoa > Arthropoda > Insecta > Zygentoma > Lepismatidae > Lepisma > Lepisma saccharinum. The sequence goes on along the minus strand of JAGDQP010002327.1, from coordinate 54,200 downwards.
TGGCCTGAGCCATAGATGCCTAAAGGCTATAATATAAATTCAAAACATTCAAGTACAAATTATTACAGGTTATAGTTATTTTGTTGAAGTGTTTTTTTTTTCTGATTTTTTAAAAAATATAATTTAATTGTCATTTTGTGGTATTTATTTATTTTGTCATTAATTTTGTCCATTGTTTCTTTCAGGTAAGAATTACTTGAAAATTTGGGTCTACGACATCAACGATTGGTGTGGTTCAAGGTGTAAAATTCAGTCAAATCTAGAATTTCGAAAATGGCGGCGAGGATGAAAAGGTATGTATCCTCACTCGATTCTTAAGAAGATATTAAATCAAATAGATTTATTTTAGGCGAAATTTGTGACTGATACACAGAAGTTTGAAAACTCGGCCTGAGCCAAAGTTGCCTAAAGGTCTTAGAAATTAAATTCAAATTCAAGTTGAAAATCTCTATACGCTACCAAAATTACTCATACGGATAGTTTTCGGATCCGGACATTAGGATAATTTCCTTGCACTCCTCTCAAAAAATACACTACCCTACAAAACTTAAACAACGCTAATGGAATGTTATGAAACTGACCATCCAGTGAGCATAGAAAGTAAGTATGGACAATATTGAAGCATGAACCATCGCACGTACTGTAGTTATGATATACAGGGTGTTCAGAAACGATGATCAGCAAAGGATGCTCGGCAACTTGTAAATTGAGTATTACATCACAGCTACACACGTGAAAGATTTCGATAAAATCTATGACCAAGTAAAACAAAGAAGTAAGTGCAACATATTGACCCAACACTGTATAAGAGTTTTGAAATAATCGTTTGGAATATAATTATGTCCACATCTTCAAAGGGGTGCTCCTGGTTGGGAATTGTTCTTGATACGGTATTAAGCTGTGCAACTTGTCGTCCGAGAACATTTGAAACATGCCTAATTGTCTAATGTCTGGTGATCATGCAAGCCACTCAATACTGTTAATGCCTTCCATCTGCAGGTGTCCAAATACTTCCCGCAATTTACAAACCATCACGATAACATTGTGCTGTTAGTATTCCTCCGTCAACAACGTGGAGGTCCGTGTTGCCATCCGTCAAAACATCAGTTCAGATCATAATAAGCTAACCTCCATAGAAAAGTACTTCGACAACTAAGTCGGGACGATATCGAATTCGTGGCTGTCACCAGAGAATTTGTCCAGAGTCAGATTCGCTTCAGAACATCACCCATTTCCACAAGTTCTGGTCCTGATAATATTTGTAGTGCTCACGTTTCTGTTTAACTGTCAATCACACACATACCACTGTCATTTGGGCATACAGTTGTAATTGGTTCAGCCGCCTTCAAACGGTTTCAAGGATTACATGTAGTAGTGTGTAGAGACCGTTTATTAGATGGGAGCAAGACGGCTGTTGGTTAAATCGTATGGTTAAGCACACATAACATTGCTCTTCTTTCCTTTGAGATGTCTGTCAACTATAAGTCCATATTGGAAGCGACGCCATAGCATGCACAATATATTTATATTCACATGTGGCTGATGAGATCGATACCACGTCGGGGTATTACGCAACATGACCATTCCACCAGGATTTTTAGTTTATGTGGTGTAAAGTCAAAATTGGGAGGCTGTTGGTGGAGTTTTGCACGGTTTCTATCGATTTTTCATCGCAAAAATATTAAAGTTGAGGGTGTCGTCGAGAATTTGGGGGATGGATTAAGGATAGCGTAAAAGCAACAATTTATAAAACTAGGTGGCAGCTGGCAGCATTACCCCGTGTTTTTTGTTTTTTTTCGTTGCACGAAATTGTAATGCTGCTCCTACAAATTCAAGCCTACAGAGTTCAAAATGTCAGAAATGAAAGCTCATAACCAATTCAAGAGTTCAATTTGTACCGATTTGTTTATTTTCTATTTTGTTCATTGTTGAAAGAGCTTCATTGTTATAGGTTTTGGTATTCACAACAACAATCAAATGATTGTAACATTGAACAAAAGCTAAATAAAATATCTGCACAGATTAAACTTTTGAAATGGTAATGAATTTTATTCTCTGAAAGCTTAAAGGATTGACTTTGTAAGAGCAGCATTGAAATTTCATGAAACGATAAAAATGCATTAGACACACACACGGAGATGGTGCTACCATCTAACGTTAGAAATCGTAGCTTTACACTACCTTTACAGTATCCTTAATACATAAACACTAAGAAGTTGTTGTCGACCACTGTAGCCTGAGGCATCAAGGTTCTGTGTTCTAATCCTGGATGGGACATGGATATTTGTGGATTTTAGAAACTAACGGACTTGTGAAGGGCCAAAGTTATTAATGGCTAAAATTAGGCCCGAAAAAAATACATTTACTTCAGTTTTAATAACAAATTGTCCTCATTGCTCTGTCGGTAGCATACCAGGATTAAGCCATTATTTCCTAATCTCTATATTGAAAGTGAGTATGTTTGCGTGAGCATCACGCAAAAAGTACTTCACCGATTGTAATGATTTTTGGCATATGACCAGACACTGAACCGGACTGGGAAGTTATCATATCACTTTTATTCTAAAATTGTTATCTTCAGAGATAATCGACCATCTAATTGTCCATTGAATTCCAATGGCAATGGAAAATTTAACAGAAAAGCACGCGGCAACCCACACTACAATGTTGTTCGACGGGTTGTCTACCTCCAAGTGGTTAAATTTGGCCTGACTACCAATTCATTAATAACGTCTATCTTAGGTAACACATCCCTAACATTCCTAGGGAGGGATGGGGCGAAAAAGGGGTGACGTGTAAGATTAATAGAAAACTGATATTAGTATCGAAACCATAGTTTTGGATTGCTGAGATTAATAATAGCACTCCCGATGCCGTTTAAGTTCAAGTTCAGCCCCTATTGGCATGAGGGGTGACAACATATTTTATTCACCCCGCACCAACGGGCGAAAAAATCAGCTAGTAGAAAGTAAGATATGTTTGGGCCCGATATATATAGAGAGAGCGGGAGGGAGAGGAAGGGAGGGAGAGAGAGAAACTCATGCAGACAACTAAATTGAAATGGAAAGGAGAATATAAAAGTTGAGGTCATCTGAACCCTATTTATAAATGTTTTTCTCCGTACATTATCAAGCTCTACCGGTTTCAGGACCACTCTATTACGACCAGCTCATCGTATCAGTAAATTGCTACGCAACAAGATGTCTGACTTGAGAAGGAGCATCAAAAATGGAAAACCATTACACATAACTTTTAAACATGATGGTAGTAAAAGTAATATAACGCAACTGGATAAAAAAAATAAAATAAAGGATGATGAAGAATCTGTGTCAGTGTCTTGGCAATCTACTTGCTCGAAAAAGAAAAAAGAGAAGAAGATAAGTCTACGTGTCAGAATGTTGCACATACTCACTCAGTCTTTCGCGAGGTCAATACGTTTCTCAATCATCTTATTGCTAATGCGACGCAAGCGACGGAGCTTGATGGGATTTTTCTTCAAAGGTGATGATGCTCTGGAAGGCATCAGAGTATAAAAATGTCTGCAATAACAAACACACACACATCCTTTAAAAAAAAGAGAGAGAAGACGTGCTGATGATACATAAAGAAAAGCCTATATGTACACACATACTGAGCAACTGGTTTATTAGACAACATGAGCAGAAAAAAAACTAGGTCAAAGCCAACCTTTAAAAGTATCAAAGTACTCTCTTGAATGTGTGTGTGTTAGTCAATATATTTAAGTGATGAAAAATATCTAGCCTGTTTTCGTGCACTTGTATCATATGCCCTCCAGGTGGACACCTTAACTAATATTGCAACATGTAAGGGATTGTCAAGAATTTTTAAAGTCTGATGTCAATTTCTATTAAGTCGCAATATCAATTTGCTTCCAAGTAGTCACACAGATAGCCAAGTATTTTATAAAGCACGTTTGCTACTTTGAACACAGTAAATAGCGCCAAACCCGAATTATCAAAATCTCAAGTGAACACTACCAACAAGGGAGCAGCTCACATTATCTTCCTTCATTTTTTTTTTTTTTTGCTGAATTTTCTTAAAATCTTTCTTTGTTATAGTGTTGTCATTCTTGTAATACCTGACAAGTCTCTTAGATATTGACCAATGATTTTCAGCGAGGTGCGCTTGTACAGTTCTGAAGTCATACAATGTTCTATGGATTCAAGGATATATTATTCCATTCAAAAAAAAAAAAAATTAAGGTGAATTACAGAAACCAGAAGCAGCAAAAATAAACTTCATTAGAACATGGATCGAATTCCGCTTCATTTTCGACATGCAGGGTTTCCAGCCTGCAGCTCAAAATTAACTCATTTCAATAATAAATAAAATGAGTATTTCGTGATAAATCAGAAACTAATGTAAATCCGTAAAATTTATTTTTGGGGAGTAAATTTATGTTAAGAAAACATTTTTTTTTTCTGTAAAGTCAATCTTTTCCTTCTCATCTATAATATTTAGTGAAGGGAGAAAGTTATATATGACATCACCTGTTACATTGATTTCCAGAAGCCAAAGTAACTTAATAGAGCGTTTTTAACCTTTGAAAGTAAAAATGATGCTCGATTGCTCATCAAGTAGAATAACTAGTTTGTTTTGCTTCTGCAAAAGTAGGACGAACAGAGATGCAATGTTCCCTACTTCTCCCCCCCCCCCCCCCCCACGCACATACACTTTTAGGCAGAAATGTTGATGATGACTGTTAATTTTTCATCGTCAAGATGGTCAGCTTAGTATTACAAATTACGCCACCAAAATAAATTTTATCCCACATACACATAAACACACACACAGGGAGAGAGAGACAGAGAGAGAGAGAGAGAGAGAGAGAGTTTGGTAGACAAGAAATGAAATTCGATATATAGCAATGTATCATAAATATTTACTTCTAAATACAGTAGTAAGTTAACATAATGAATAATTGAGTTTGAGATCATTCAAGTATTACGTAAGCATTCAACGGGGATCGGAGTTCAAGTTCTACTTATTTTATGTGCTGATGGGGAAGATAGGATTAGAGCAGTTCTGACAAAAAATTCGCTTTAAAACATCTTATAGTGTAGATTTGAGGAAATAAGCTTCTTTTGGACTACCAAATCGCACACACACACACACACAAAATGTCAAGTCTTGCATAAGCACAATGAGAGTAGAGGTCTGGTATCTGGCTGCTTATTTTTGCTTACAAGAGGGGTGTCTAAAATGACTACAAAAGTGCTTACATATTGACTTGATAAATAAAATTAAATTGACCGAATTGCAATCACTTACCGATGAGTAAATAGTTTTCTTGTGTCAATTTCCTAATGTATGTCCTTAATAATTTTATAGATTCTATAATTAAAAAGTGTTTATCGCATTAGCTTGTTTTAAAAACAAATATAGCAAATTTTACCACAACAAACTACCACAATTTTATTTTTCTACATTATATTAAAGCAGATGAATATGGTTAAAATATCATATTTAAGTATAGTTCATAATAATTAACGAACTGTACAACTATTTAATATCAGAATTAAAATAATATTTAAAGCTAAATTGTGTGTGTGTGATCAAATAAATAAGAAGTATACCAGTTCAAACCTGTTTCTGTCCACCATTAACAGGTGTTTTGCATAACTAACAGTGGAAACACTTTGTTTCCCTTTCTTCTTGTTAATTGTTTTTTTCTGCTTAATTTGTATTATGCATGACAGAACAATAGACTTAATTTCTTGTAAACCGAAATGGTCACATTAAAGTAAAGTGAAAAGAAAGCTTTGATATAAATTGTCTGTGACAGAATATATTGTTTACAAATGATGCAGTTGTAACAGTACGGAAGTGGAAATAGTAGCGATTCGCGGCTTTTTATAAAATGTAGGAACTGTAAGTGTTTCAAATCTATTTGATATTGTTTATTTAAGCTTACAAATGTAAACGTCCGTAATAGTGGATAGCATAAATCAGGTTTTCAAATTTCTCTTCTATCTATGATAAAGCTCTTCGATTTATGATGTTGTTCATTGGAAAAGACGTTCATAAATATTAATGGAGTCGCTTTCAAAAATTTCATTTTTCCTTGTTATGAGTAAGTACTGAGGCCTACTAATTCACTTAAGGTTAGGTTGACGCCTTCGGTTAACCTACAGTGTAGACCCTATTTTAGTCGGCCGTTAATTTCTCGCGTCCGTAAACAGTCTAGAACCATTTACACATAGTCTGTATTCAATAAGATTCTTGTTATTGCAAACAGAACAGAAGGAACAAGCATTTGCTTGCATGGTAGCGTATTCTAAGTCGGAAAGCTCTCTATTAAACATAGTAGTTTGGAACGCGCTTCAACAAAACTATAGATCCATTCTGTAGAAGGTAACAGGCTCGTTCCGTGCGTTAATCAAAATAAAAGAACAGAAACAAAATTGGTATCCTAAATTGGATGATTCCTTTCCACGATACCGTCTACAATAAATACGTACCATTATACGAGACGCATAAAAGAATGATATACTTAAAAATACACACACAAACCAGATGAAACCTTTAAAAAAATGTACTTGTTATAAGTGAGATATTATGTTAGAAATAGCCATCAGAATTTTTTTACTTGAGAATATTTTACAAGTACAGTACTTATTCTCAAAGAGCAAATATTACGGCCGAAAAGAATAGTTCTGACTGATTCAGTAGATTATCATTTAATATTGATCAAAGTTGATTCTGTGACACACTTTCTGGTAAGGCAATAGTTCCTAAACAGCGGCGCGTGAAAGACAGGCAGAAACCGCAAAGCTAACAATAAAAGATAAAAGTTTGACTTCGCATTTAGTAATTATCAAGAAAAGTTTACCTTGTGAAAATCTTATGGTTCTATCAATGTTTACTATGACATATCTATTTAAAATTACTTGGTGGAGCGTGGAACTGCTTAATGGTTTAGGAAGGAGGCACCAGGTGGAAAAGGTTGCTAACCGTTGAGCTAAAGAGTATATAAAGGTAAACTGAAATTTGGAAAATAAAAATGTGGTTGTCACTATCTTTGACGGAACACCTTAGCTGTAAACCAACAGACATAGAAGCGAATGATGAATCGTGTGAACGAGAAACAAAGGAATAATACAGAAGAAAGCAATAACCTTATAAAACTAATAACGACAAGTAATTTTATAGTCTTGCTTAAGGTTAATCCGATGACATCTTACTGGAAGTGCGTGTAGTACGTTTAAAGAAAACTAGCATGATTTTTTTAAATAGAGAAAACTAATTAAATAAAAAGGACATACCACCTCTTCTTGAGCCACGAGGTTTAATAAAAGGCAAAAATCGAGATCGCTGAACTCAAATAGTTTCTTCTTGCTTTAGTTTAGGCCTTCGTTGCAGACAGACTTAAATCCTCAAAGTAAAAAAGGATGGCATTCGTTTTTTGAGGCGCAGGGCGGCACTAACGAAAAAGATAAAAACAAAAGGGGGGGGGGAATCTATTTGTGAGAAAGACTCTTTCATGTAGCAAGTAATTGTTAAATGCAATAGTTATAGTGTTTATGTAACCAAACAGCCATAAAATTATTATAACTTTTTTTAAACGAATAATCAATCACAATATTGTGTAGTATATACGTGGAAATTTTTATACTCTGCTTTTAGCTTCCCAATTTTCCTTTCCTACTTAACTCCACTTATGTAACATTATGAAGGCTGATGTGTAAAGAATAGAATGGCAACTCCTTGCAGATACAATGAAAGTTGTGCACGTGTGTGATATACCAAGGTACAAAACATGGGAGGAGAATAAATGCTCTGGATTTTCGCGCGTGCGCACACACTACAGCTTATAATAATTCTCACATAAATCATATTATGATTGTGTGAGAATGAACGTTTCATTAACATCTTCTGCTTACTCTTGCTTAAGATAATTTTCTATGTAAATATATAAAAGAGTTCATATCAAAACAGGATTACTATGCTTTCTTCGCTTAATTCAATTTAACGTAGAATAGCAGTGCTGCGCACGCGCTTTCGGTATGTTGGCAATTGCATATGACCCATAACATTGTATTAGACTTCATTATTTATTTTGTTTTATTATATATATATATATATTGCAGCATATGCTCATAAATTAATGTTGGCAAATAGCCATCTGACACCCTTCATCATAGACACTTGTCCACCCCTCATCCCCACCCTCCAAAATAAACCAGAGTCTTGTGTAACTGAGAAACAGACCTGTAACAATGGAAGTTTTGAAGATGTTTCCATGAAATTTTCTAGAGTTGCTCACAAAACCCTGAAGTTTTGACACCGTGAAAGTAATTTTCCTAAACTAAATTTAAGTCCCTTTTTGGGGGGGTTAAAACTCAAAAGTGAACATCGCTTATGAGAAAATTAATGTTAATTCAGATAACAACGTTTCCTTGTCTAATTTTATTAATTACCAAGAAATCATCGTCTGGTTTCTACGCAACGGTAGGAAAAATCTTGAAAACTTTCGTTTTTACAGATCTGTTCCTCAGTTATACAAATTACTAAACAGTCTGTATATATTTCATACGTAGATTGATCTAGGATCCCAACGGAAGCTCATGGACTTCTCCCAAAACCAACTTCTAGATACGCGCGTGAATTGTATACACAGATTAATTGCATTAAATAAGTTCAAAACATTGATGTGTAATCTGAGAGTTGTCAGATTTCAACTTGTGAAAAAGAGGACACAAACATTGCAGTCAGTGTGTGAAATAGGACGTTTGGCGGTCATACAGTGTATTTATCAGCTATCTATGTAAGACTATTTCATTTTATATTTTATGTATCAAAATCTAAGACCATTAGGTGATTTTAAGGACATCTGTTTTCATAAAGTTTCATTTCGAAAGTTTGGAGCACTTACAACTACCTAGGTACAGTCCTGGGTTCGATTCAAGCGGATGATCATCCTGACCGAAAATTTTCAGATGATTTTTCCTTATCCAGCCTGGCAGTAGATGTTTTATCCAATTTCACTGAGGGCCAACTCAATTACAATGGCAAATACATCTCTTGTAAAGTTTCATTTTTGAGATACGGGGAGCTGTAAATTTGCAAATTAATATGCACCAGCCACCAAAAACTTGTAATGTAAATATATCGCGCATTCAGTAGTACAAAGGATATCTTCACCAGAATGGATACCATGATTTTAAGTAATTTTCTTGAAAATTTAAGTTCAAATTGAAAACTAGCACACCAGATTATCGTCTACGCTCGCCTCTACTAATTTACAACCAGCTTTTGTATGATATAAAAGGTTCATTTTATACAGCATTGATCTTTCTGTGTCAACAACAAAATAGGCTTTATTGTTTGTTCCATTGTATAAATGCACTCGCTATAATAATAGTACGTGATTCAATTCCAAACGTTCCTACCTCACGGAGAAAGCTGGGCAAGATATAAAACCTTGAGGATGGCCGGCATACGATGTAGATAACAGACACACACACACACACACCATTGTTGCAATAGCACCTGGGCTGTTTTCTATGGCGCGAACGTAGGTCAATGGAACGAGATAAGTACACGCAATAAATAGCGTTTTATCGTCTTTCCGCAAGCAGAAAAGTTGGCTTGTAAATCGATTTAAGTTTCACGTCTTCGACAATCTCACAGACCTTCCGGTTCAATTTTTTCATTCAAGGAAGAAAAGATTTCTTTCTTTAAATAGTGGCGGCTTTAACAAACTTTACAAGGAGAGAATTTGATGGTTTATTTAATTACTGGTATAGTTATTTGCCTGTTCGTTATGATGTGCGAAATTAATGGCCGAAAGAGAGAATAGTCTGTGACCCTCGGGTAAAAACGTTACATCAGTCAATATATCTTAATGCCAGCAATGCCAATGACACGAACACTTTATACAATAGAATTTAGCCATCCATAGTGAACTTATTCTCTTCGGTTGACTGCAGACTGCAAGGCGATCTTTAATGTCCTCACGGCTGCATCACCTGTGCGTTATCTCACTTGCTTTTTTATGATTCTCATCAACTATTTCAATTTTACTGCTAATTTTATGGACGGTGTACACAATTTATTCCGTTTAGAAAGAGGATAAATCCAGCAGCGTGTTGAAAACTTGAAATACGTGTATTCTAGAAAGTAATCATTTGCTATAAACGCCATTTTTCTTTCATATCATCTTGGGGTCCTAAAGTATCTACATTTCGAATAATGAGACCCAAGTCCCTGTAGTGTAATCACAATGATATTGAACTTGGTATTGGTACTGGGGAGATATATATATATATGGTACTTTGACTCAAGACATGGACGCTATCTCTCCTGTCTCTTCGCTCACGTACAAGATTCAAATTTAAAGCAAAGACGGATTTAGCTTTAGGATATTTTCTCGATCATTAAAAATGCCGAATGTATATCCTAATGAGTGCAATAAAAAAAAACTTGGAAGAACAAACTATATCAAAAGTTTTTGATACTTTGTTGAATCCAGATATAAAATATTTCAGCTTCCGAATAGTTAGTTTTATAATGCGAATCAAAATTTTAAGAATTAAAGAAGATTTCAAACAGAGGGATCTAGTAGGAATCATGTTCAAATTTTAGAAACAAAGATCAATAAAAAGAAAAGAATAGATTCTGATTTCAAATTTAAGATTGCAAATTTAGACATAAAATAAATCAACTGGAATCTAACGAATTTTCTGTTCAGAAACAATTATTTTCAATTCTTTTACTATAAGAAAACATATGTATAGAGAAATCATTACGCTTAACTGGATTAAAATATTATGTAACCAAGATCACGTTGTCGGAGATGTTCGCAGAATATACCAATCGTTTAAGATGACTGCACAGACAGAAGTGTAGTGGTATGAGGTCGTCATGTCTATCAGGATCAGATAAAGATTACGTACAATGGATGGCTAACTGGTACCACATTCTGCTTAAAGATATCATGAACTGTGTTGTAAACTCATGGCAAAACGACGCCAAGACCTTTGTTGATGTTAGTTTTCAGGAAATCGCTTGTCTTCTAACAGTCCCAGTTTCTCGAAATTTGGATTGATAAATTATGCATCAGTGTTGTGTGAAATGGTTGCTATTTCTGAGTGTTAGTTTTGACATCTGCGGCTATGATACAGCAGCTGAGTTCCTGGGACATCAGAATTTCAATTCTCTTTTTCTTAGGGAATGCCATCTCCAGTTACCCGCAACTGTCGAATCAGTATTTACGACAATGTCATATCTAACAAAATCCTGCTTTTTTTTTTATGTGCAATATCGATCCCTCGATTCTAGATATCAGATTTCAGGATGACTGTAATGTTCCAGAAGACACCTACGTTTTGCTTGGGCACTAAAATTTTTCATTTTCCTTCCCATATTTGAAATAAAGGTGTCCTAGAACGTTTAATTCACATTTGTAACTATAGTCAATTAATAAAATTAATGAAGAGTCAACGTAAATATTAATTGCTTATAACTTTCGTAGAAAGGCATTCAAACTCTGCTAATTTTGAATTTGCCTGAAGTTGCTGTCGGCTGAAGAACGAGAAAATCTGTAAGTCAGTCGGCGGAGCAGCAGACGTAGCATTGTTATGTTTCGTTCTTCTTTATCTTAGAACCATATTGTATGTATAACCCAGTAAATAGAAGGTTGCGAGTTGAAATAATTTATAAAAAGCTATTTTTTAGGATTTGCTCTTTGTGACTTCCCACATGAAATCCCAAAATTTCCCTAAAATCCCATTTATGTGCGTCACCTCCAAAATGACGGATAAAGATGGCGGCCGGGCCCTCAACATATAGCCCAGAAAATAAAGGTTTGATAGCGGGAATAATTAGGGGAAGCTGAATTTGGGTCAGTTGTTACATCACTACTAGAGGCGCATTTTCTAAAAACTTGCCCAGTAGCCCCCGGAACAACAAATTTACAAACTTTCAGAAATTGTATCATATCTCCGTAACCAATAGACGTAACGATATGATTCTTTGTTTGTTATAATTTCCAGATAACAGGCTACAAAAATGTTTATCATGCGTTTTGCGCTGTTTCTGGTAGTTTGGGCGTAAAAGCGCAAAATAACGATATTTTATACTTTTTACGGTGTAGCTTGTTTTAAACTCACTATATCAAAAAATGTTCGAGGTGAAAGTTATTGCCTGTTTTATAAGCTTTAAAATGAAATATATATCAATATGGTTGAACAATTACTGTGTTAGCTAATGACGTAGAAATGAGGCGCGACAGAGTTCGAACAATGCTTTACCTTCTATGTGAGCACTCACCGATTATGACAACTTGTCTTTGTTGTGTAGAGGCAAGTAAAACATATGATGATATTTTGGAGGCCTTTTCATGTGATATATCACTACCCAGATGGCATGCCAGCATGCAATAAGGCTGTCAGTCACTTACTTTAAGCTTGTTAAGCTCGATATTGTGTTGAACTTAACAAACAAACTTGTTGGAACCACAGAAGTGGCTTGGCTGTTATCTAAGCTAATTCAAACTTGTTTCCAGCAACTATGCGAGGAATCTTGTCAAACTTTAAATTTATTTGATATTTTCTTTTCACTTTTACTGTCGTCTCAGTGCACTGAAGTTCCAGGCATATTTCGACGTACTCTACTCTTCTCCAACTTCCACCCTTTTACTACAGACGTCTCTTGTGATCTGATGGACTAAGCATAAATAGCGCTTCGAAGGCGAACTAAAGCGTGTGTTTCCGTGGTCTATTGACTACAGCATCGGATTGATGTTCCAGTGGAACTCTTTTCGATTCTTATCAAGGACAACGTTTCTATTTTTGTAAGAAGTAAAACTTATTGTTGTCTGGTAAAGCTACTTCAACCTTGATTTTTGTAAAGAGCTTGGTTCAACATTGTTTAAACCTTCTGGCTTAAATTGCTAAGCTTGGTTCAAGATTTTCCCTTGTCAAAATAAGCTTAATTAACTTTCGAGTCAAGTCAAAGTTGTTATGGAAGAAGGTGAAAAAAGAAAAGAAAAGAAAGATGGTACTGTAAATTTTAAGCTATTTCCTCGCTCAGGAAGAGCAAATAAATTCTCAGCGAATGTATTACGTTAAGGTTACTCATATTTCCATTAGTTGGAAATTAAATTTAGTTGGTATATTTAGTTTTTAGTAGAACTTACCTTTCAAGATATGGTATTTTCAGTTGAATGTTGTAGGTTATATTAATTATTTTCTAACAGAGTCTAGTAATCGATCGATTATCGTTTTTTAAAAAAAACTGTCAGAATCTTCTGAAAATTTACGTAGCGGAAATAATGCATTAAACTTAACAAATTACTTATTTATTAGAAATACAATAAAAGAAGAATGGTTGATTTTGATTTATTGTGTGCTCTTAGTGGGATATATTTTGAAAGAAAGACTAATACGAAAAAAGAATTACGGACATTATTGAGGTTAATTTGAAACTAAACGACGAATTGTATGAAAAGTAGGAATCCGAAAGTACTATTCGAGTTCATACTGAACATCTTTTCTCCTTCCCTATCCCGGTCTGAGCCCTAGCCTAAAGACTATAATTGAATCCAATTCAATGGAACATAGGTGAATCAAGTGTGACGATGATGACTAGTTTTCTACTTTGATCTGCTGTCAAACACAATGGTGTGTAAATGATACTAGGATGCAAATTTACAAATGGTACTCAAGTACATCGATTCATACTTTACATAGTTACCAATAAGACTGTTCATAAAGCAATTCCATCCAGATTGCTAGTTTAATCCAACAAGTCACTTCAAATTAAAGTGGTAAATATGTATATTGTGAGTTGCTTCTTGAGGGTACCTACAGTTTTTGAATCCATTGAAATCCTCAAGCAGGTTATTAAGGCCACTTCCGCCACTTTTCTATGAGTACTAACACAGACGGATACCTTCAAGATTGAAAGAACCATTCTGAGCGTTATTACTGGTATTAGGTGTAACACATGGGATCCCGTCCATATCATGGAACGTACTTATATTATGCAGCGGGCGCATATTTACATCTGTATTGTCAAGGGCATGCAGAAGAAACTGTTCGCTGTTAATTTTCAATAGTACTGCATTTATGAGAGAGGTCACGTCAACATAAGTTTCATTGTATAATGCGCAGACTCCAATGGACGGTAATAGATTGAATAGATATGTTGATCTATATAATCGGTGAAGGGTTAATACTAGACTTATTTGCATAGGTGGCAGGAATAATCTTGATCTTACAGTTGATATTATAGTCTAGTTTATCACAATGCATTTCCTGTTAACTTCCTGTGATTCAGAAGCACTTTTATTTGTAGTTACTCTCTCCATACGAACCTAAAATGAGGGTTTGCCCGTCAGATTTGCTATCAATGAAATTTGGGTACATACTTCAGTCATAAGTTACCCTTTGTATGTCTTCTCGTAAGATATCAGCTGCATCTAATACTATCCTTAACCGTCCAGTAGCGAAAATTGTACAGGTTCGTACCAAATGAGACAATTTGCGAACCTAACACGACCACTGAGATGGCTACGTTTAATGTAATTGGAGTCTGAGAATTTCAGTCGCACAACGATGACTTGATAAAGACCATCCGGACCATTATTGTATATCGACGGCGGAAGAAGACTCATTACACATTCAATTGAAAATACCACATCTTCAAAGGTAAGTTATACTAAAAATCTAAAATTACGAACGAAATTTAATTTCCAACTAATGGAAATATTACTAACTTTATCGTAATAAATTCTATGAGGTTCTGTTTTCGAGTACAGAAATAGCTTACTATTGAAGTACTTTCTTTCTTTCTCTTTAGTCACTACCCAATTAGAAATTTTGACGTGACTCAACCTTGTTGCAAGCTGGCCTACTATCTGGGTACGTGATATATCACATGAAATGGCCTCCAAAATATCATCATATATTTTACTTGCCTCTACACAACAAAGACAAGTTGTCATAATCGTCAAGAGCTCACAACTGCCGCCTAATGGGAATATGGCACACATAGAAGATAAAGCATTGTTCGAGCTCTGTCGCGCCTCATTTCTACGTCATTAGCTAACACAGTAATTGTTCAACCATATTGATATATATATCATTTTATAGCTTATGAAACAGGTAATAACTTTCATCCCGAACATTTTTTGATATAATGAGTTTAAAACAAGCTACACCGTAAAAAGTGTAAAATATCGTTATTTTGCGCTTTTGTCAAACTTACATCAAAAATATTAGAAATAACGCAAAATGCATGATAAACATTTTTGTAGCCTGTTATCTGGAAATTATAACAAACAAAGAATCATCTCTTTATGTCTATTGGTTACGGAGATATGATACAATTTCTGAAAGTCTGTAAATTTGTAGTTCCGGGTGATAGGGGGAGCACAGGGGGCAGGGACAGGGAGTTTTGAGAAAATGCAAGTAGTGATGTAACAACTGGCCAAAATTTAGCTTTCCCCTAATTATTCCCGACATCAAACCTTTATTTCCTGGGCTATATGTTAAGGACCCGGCCGCCATCTTTGTCCGCCATTTTGGAGGTGACGCGCACATGAGATTTTAGAGGACTTTTGTTATTTCATGTGGGAAGTCACAAAGAGCAAATCCTGAAAAGTAGCTTTTTTATTCAACTTGAGACTATTTTTGGTCCTTCATTTACTGTGCTAGTACTTGCACTGGGGTCTAAATAAACAAATAAAAAGCAGTGAATGAACGGACGTGAAGGCAATGTTTACATTTCGTGCAACTTTCAGGTGAATTGTCGTTGCATAAATCTGTTGTACAAGTATAATGACACGAGCTGTAATCACATTCTTATCCATGCGATGAATTATTAACAATAAATTAATTAAAATGCATTTGTTAAAATACTTTCAAAATAACAGTAGTCTACTTGTGGTTGTATGCAGTACAACGTGACTTTTATGTTTTTCACATTGACTGATCAGGTTTCATACTTGATCTCTGCCATTGTTGATGATAGTTTGCATTTATTGTACTAATTCAAGTGGGAGAGTTGAAAGTGTCTTAAAATAACTTTCACTGCACACTCGAACAGCGGACGCGAAACTGCACTGTGCTCTCGGTAGCTGAATCAGTTAACATTATGAGTACGAATATGGCAGGTAGGGTGACCAACCGTCCCGGGTTACCCCTAAGTCCCGCGTCCCGGGAAGACCTTCCCCGGGACGCCTAAAGTCCCGGGTTTGATCAAAATCTGTAGAACAGAGTGTAATCATATATACGTACCGTACAGAAAAAAAAATATGTGTAAGCTACAAATAAGTTTTAGGCATGTAATGGATTCATCGTAAAAATTCCAGGAAATTGATTAAACAGAGTGGGAAGTGATCTACTGTATAGACGTGTTGATAACATGGAGTAGATTAGAGAGACACAACTATTATGCCATTACAGGATGACAGGTATTTCTTATAAAGTTGTTGGTCTTTTGGAAATAATTCTAAATTACGGTCAGAAATGGGGCCTAGAAATTTTGCCAGCCGTAAAAATTTGAACGGGAAATACTTTTTTCATGTGTTCAAATTTCTTTACATGTTTGGGACATATATTTATATTATTGTTGTCAAATGTTATTAACGTTTTATTTTGGAACAATATTTAGGGTTCGTAAATTTGCATTCACGCAGGAATCAATGAAGCCAGTACATTAGTAGCATTTGATTCTATTAGTGTTAGTATTATTATTTAGTGTGCCGTATCGAGAGTTGAATGATACTGATAGACGCTACACTGATAGTCACCAGAGGCCGACACTGGTACAAGTGTAGAATTGGGAATCCGTAGAGTGGCATGCGAATACTGTGTGTAAACATATTTAGAAGGTATCTGTTCTGACAGAGTCCAGTCAATTTTAACCATAATTCGGTGTCACCATCTGGATGGCTATAGGTATAACGGTGTGCTGATATCAGTAATATCACCGTAGGGCTCGGCATTGAGTGTACACTAGCGCCAGATATTGGTAAGTTACCTACCACAAACAATTCTATTACTAACTTTTCCCGCCAATTTCTTCTCAACTACTGGACTACTTTTACAGACAAACTCAGTTTTGGATCCTAGATCTGAGTGTCCACTTGAAATAGTGTTACTTGTCAGATAGATAGAGTAAAAAAAAAAAAAGCTTGCGATACAAAGGTAATTTAGTAGAGGCTATTTGAAATGACACTAAAATATTTGAAGAAAACTTGATTTTTGTTAACACTATAGCGAAAATAAAAGAAAGCTATCTACATGTAACATTTACATACATCTTACTTCTTATGTGAATAGAAGGACGTCTTGTGTATTTATTAGAGATGTGTTCTCAATACATAATTGTTTATATCTGAGTTTTCAAAACAAAAGTACTTCAAAGGAAGGAGTTTCCATGTTTCATATGTTGAGAAGAGAGAGATCATGGTGGGATATAAATATCAATAAGCTACAAATTGAAGTTGATAAATGTTATTTCTGTCAGAGCTTCTGTGCCTATAATTAATATCAAGTCTCAGAACGCAAAGAAGTAGTGAAAAAAAAATATTTTCTTGTTCACTTTAGTTTTTTCCTTTATTTTCTATTCAATTCTTCAAAACAATACCATAAAAAAATGTCAAATAGTGGGTTCTTAATTGGATCTACTTTTCCGAGCATCCAAGAGGGTATTTCAATCAAATCCATGCTTTTAATACTTCGAATATTGTCTGTCACGTAAGACTTCACTACTGAATAAAACCCAGAAAATTATTCAAAAAAGGAAGCAATTGCCAAAGAAATGTTTGTGTAATACCACTTCTCAACAGCTACAAGAGATGTTTAAGCACAGCAAGAATAAAACGCAACAAAACATGGGCTCTACTTGATTCTAATAGAATGGAAATTTACGTATTTCTTAACAAATGACAGTCATTAAACGTTTTTCCACGTTAAGATTGTGATGTTATTAGTTGGTTTAATTTGGTACACGTATTAAAGCGAACGCAATTATAACAGTATTGTCTCGAAGACGTCTTCGAAATTTATGTAAAGAAAAATAGTAAACAATGCGTACAATAACAAATATTTAAAATAGAATAAGTTAATAAATTGTAGGAGTTAAAGGAGAGGAAATTTGTATATTTGAAATTTACTTTGAATTATCGTAAAAATTATTTATATTGTATAACACTGGTGAGGAAAGTAACGAGTATAGAAGGTCAGAAAAAAGTATCATTATCGAGTATTGCGAAATTTTGGTATCGACCTATCTCTAATAATTACCATATATATATATATATATAAATCACAGCCATATTCAATCCACTAGTGGATGAGGCCTCTCCCCGAAGGGAGGAGTTGGTCTACTGCTCCCACGCTGACCAGACGGGTTGGGAGAGGAGAGCCGAAGCTCTCACTGTGATCGCCACTGTCTTTTATTCACAGCAGCTTCCCAATTGTCCTCACGATGCTGGGTCAACACCGAAATTTTTGAGCCCCCACCGGGAATCGAACCCGGGACCGCTCGCACTGAAGTCGAGCGCGCTACCAACTAGGCTACGCAGGAGCTCATATATATATATATATATTCGAATGAATCACTCCCAAGAAGTGGGTAGCTCCCAGGATAATTGAAATGAAATGCTCCTGGGAGTCACTCACCTCTTGGGAGTGATTCATACATATGACCCTTTAGGTTAGACTATCAAAGAGGCTACCTGGGTTCTGTACCCACGCTCGCCAAACTTTTATATTATTCTTACTAGTAAGAGCACTACCATTAGCTCTTTTAAAGACTAGTTTCTTAAGAATTTTACACATTGAAATTGTGCAGAAGTGATCAAAAGTTAAATCATTTTAATTACGTGTACAAATAGCGTACTTAAAATATACTGCTACAAAATGGTGTTGCAATTTATTGTAAAGTAGTTATTTAGTTATTTCCTCTAATAATTCCTTCAGAGAAAAGGGAAATTATTTAACATTTTCAACAATTAATTATTTCAGAAGGAAAGCAAACTAATTACTCTGAGTTAATGGCTTGTGTGTTTTGCTGGTAGTATTACAAAAACAACAAGACAACTTGCAATTTCTTTAACTAACTCTTTGAACTAACTCAAGAGCAAAAGAGGAGTGACCAAAAGCAAAAACTTTAACTGTTGAAATATGGACTTCCTAGTTGAATGCATGGCACGTATGATGAGAAGCTGTTTATTTTTCGTGGCTGGCGTCTCTAGCTAGTATGTTTAGTGTTTATGTCTCTTAAAGTGAAAGTTGGAGGAGAAAAGGAAGGAGATGGTTTTTAGCAAGCAGGTTCTTCAAGGCGAAATCCATCTTGTCCTAGGTTTTCGGTGAAAGGTAGTAATAAGGTATGGGAAAAGAATTTTTACTCACTCACGGCTTGTCTGTCCCTCTGTCTTCATTGCCTTCACTTTAAACCGTTAGGTCCAATGAAAGGAAAATTATGATTGATGCCGGAATAAGCCCCAGAGGATGGAAGGAAGGGTGTCAACATTTCCTTTCCGCTTTTGTCCAAACCAAAAAACAACAAATAAATGGACAAAATCCTTTTAGTTGATTTGGTTTACTGGTCATAATAGAAAGCAAAAGTGGTCACCACAAAGATATGCCTTGTCAGAAAAAGTTTTGCTGGATAATGACTTGTGCTGTGGTTTTCACTTCTTTTGCTTTTTATATTTGAAACCAGGAATTCAATTTCATTTTTTGTGACAGTTGTTGATGTCCAAAAGAAATTTAAGTCTCTCTCTCTCTCTCGACCTCTTACTCTGCCTTCCTGTCAATTTATTTCCTAGTCACTAACATAAAAGGACATTCTTGCGGTGTTGTTATTTTGGGGTCATGCACGTGGTTCGTAGTGAGAGTTGGATTTTTCTTTTTAAGTTTCACTGAATAATAAGCATATTTTGCACTAGCTTGTTTGTATGAATGCCTTTTTCTTATTTCTGCGTGGATTTTTTTTAGTTTTTCAGTCCTTGTTACAAGAAAAAAGAAGAAGAACAGATTCCTCTTGATCAAATGCATTTCTTTCTTCTGTTTATAAATTTGTGGTCCTCGTGGCTTTCTAATTAAAGGGTCCGTTCTTAGATCGATTCCCGCTGTGGGCATATTCAATATACTGGTTGTGAATCTATAGACGTCGTCCTTATTGGTTCATCTTCTCCAGGGACCTTCGAGCCATACAAGACCTGCCAAGATCTAATAGATATAGATTTGTCTCCAAACATAGAAACAATCATGATCCTAATAGTTTTAAGGGGTTAGGAGAAGGCAAGAAATTGAGAGGGTTTCTTCCGGGTAAAAGTGAGGAAAATTGGAAAATCTCTACCGAAATGCTGTAGCTCAGTTGACAGAGCTTTCCTGGAAACTCCCGTCTAGCTGCCACCCATCCTGACTGAGGTTCTTTCAGTGATTTTTCCTCAGTCACACTAGAACCTGGCCGACTTTGTTCTCACAACCTTCCACTACCATATCTCGGCCTCACCGAGCCAAGAGTTGCATAAAGACCAGAAACCAATTCAAATTGAAATTCTGTAAGGATAGCCGGGAACAAGTTCTGATTTTCCCGTGCCTAACTAGTTCACATCCGACGTCCGTAACGTTACTAACAGGACGAAGAGAACTGAGTAGTTGTGTGTGCATGTTCCAGCATAACTCTGGAACGCCTGGAGTAATTTCAACCAAACTTCGTACACATATAACTTACAACCTGGAAAGAAACTTGTAGGGGTAAGACACCCCCTGCACACCTAGGGATGGGTGGGATGGGGGTGACATGTAAAATCAGTTAATAGATCATGATTGTCAGATATATATATATATATATATATATATATATATATATATCCTTGCAGGTTGAGCAACCCACACCACAAATTAGTTTGCCGGGTTGACTACTGATGGCAAATGGGAAAATTTGGCATCAATTCATTAGCAAAGAATATGTTACGTAGCCAACATACCGATGGGGAAAAAAAGAATTATATATATTTTTCTTATATCATGATTAGAATATCCAAGGATGTGCACATGGAAATTTTGGGCACTCGAACGAAACTACTTTGGGATATCGATGATATAGAGGTCAAATCCTGTCTGTGGAAAGTGATCAAAAAGTGTGGAAATATCCTTTATGTTCTTAAATGGGTTAAAGAAATGAAAGACAAATACACAGTAATGGGTACTGGGTGCAAGGCGCTACCTGTTGGAGAATATGTTCTTCATAGTCGCCATGTTGAAGTTCGCCATATTGAATCTCAATTGTTTTTCTTAAATAGGAAGGAGGTCGCGTAATCTGTCATTTTGAGTTAGAATTTTACGAGAAATACGTTTGTGAAGTCAGTTTTTCCGTAAATGCATTATTATGAGAGATACGCGTATATATCAATTTGATACGGGTAATGGTCCTGAAACACCAATTTCGTTTTGAAACAACGTAAGAAATTAAATCAAAATTAATACAAGTCATATCGATAGGGCACAAAACCCAGGAACAATTTGTGTGCATTTGGATTTCATTTTCTTTGTTATTTCAAAACAAAATGGACGTTTTCAGGCTATTGTATCAATATTCCAAACTAGTGCTACATACCCTTATCTCTCACAATAATACATTTACGGAAAACTGACTTTACAATTTCCACAAGGTAGAAATTCGGGTGTAGTCCACAAACGCACAGATCTTATCTTCGTTCCACCTGTCAATCATTTTAACTACCACGAGCGCACAAGATGTTGCCAAGTTTGCAACTTTTTAATATAGATTAAAGAAGTTAATGTAAGAACCAGTATAAAAACAATTTTAAAATGTTCTACTGAATGATGCAGAACGAAATTGAGCCGATCCGGGTGGTCGAGCGGTCTAGGACGGTAGTCTGTCTATTTAAGGATCGTGGGTTCGAATCCCACATCGGCTATGGATGTTTGTTAGTGTGTTTTAACTTACAACAGTATACATAGTTCACAAACAGTTGAGAACATTACATACTAAAGTCGATTAGGCCAAAGTTTAATAAAATGGAATATGTTTATTAATTATGCTCATACTTAAATTGATTACAGACGTTTCTGCTTATTTTGGAGTAGACTGCGTTTTATTTAATTTAAACTTTCCTTGTCAGTCAGGTACATGTTGATTTAAGAAGTAAGTCAAATAAGACAAAACTTCGGTTCCATCAATTTATTATAAATCGTGAACATGTAGGATACATTGTTCTACAACTCTGCAGCCGACGACAATACAATCAGGGAAAACTTCTCTTACAGCATCATGAGCTCCTATTTCAAAATCCAAACATATAGACTCAAGATGAATTGAGTGATGTCACACAAAAAGCTGCCACATTTTTACGTATGTCATTGTCTTCTTATTTGGTAAAAAGGCGTGAAATACAAGTACATGGAATCCCTTCGCGTTCGCGTATACAGCTGACATAATAACTTCGGTGTGTAGTTGAAAGTACCATCCGCATAAACACCAACATTACTATTCTCCGATATTAACATGAAAGAGGAAAAAAAAAAAATTTAATACTCAGCAGTCAAACATTTATCCACAAAGAAAACAGTTAAACATTTATCTGTATTTAGAGGAATAAACTAGAACCCTCAAGTAAGGTACTTTACCCATTCGTGCTCATGGATGAGTTATCGTCAACCAATAGTTGCCAAGCCAGTCTATAAAAAGAAAAACTATCATAAAGAACGGCAGTTCTTCGAGTGACGCTGGCAAAGGACACTGTTAGCGGCACTCAGATAGTATACAGTTAGTTTCGGATCTACCGAAGTATAAATCCGATTTTGATGCTTGAACTTACATTTGAAAGCTCTTTCCAATACTAAGACACAGGAAAAAAATTGGGTCGGTAGGATCTCCTTGGGACCCCCTAGGGCGCTTTGAAACAAAATATAAATATTTCACATTTTTTAGGATAGCACTGACCCCAAACCATATAGGCGACCGAAACTTACTGAATCTTATTCTACGCTTCAATACGTTTCAAACGGTGTATCATACGTTAAAATCGGTGGAGCGGTTCAAAAGTTACGACTTTTTAACCGAATCACAAAATTTTCACAAGTGATAGAAAGGTATGTCCGTGTCTTTTTGTTTTAGCCCCAAATGGGTGGTACCGGGGGGTTTTAGGGGTCCATTGCGGGCCCCCGTAATGGGGGTAAATCCAAGCTTAGATTTTTTTATAGGAGTTACGGTTTTCGAGATATGGAGCAAAATCGATCTTGTATCCTTCCGCCATAGTGACACGTGCCACTTTTTAAATACGAACCCGTACGTAGTACACTCTCCGCCGCTGCTCCACTCATCTGGGCATGATGTAAAGGAGAAAAATGTAAGCATACATGACCGTACCTAATTTTATCTAACCTCCACGTTCCCATGGTGAGTAATTTAAAATGTACTTTCTGTCAAGAATATAAATGTGTGTTTTGCGCGGGATTGCATCCTGCCCCTTGTTGCTATGAGAAAAAAATGCTACACATTATCGGTTATCCACCTCGTCCTTTAATCGAAACAAACTGTGCTTTATACAATTGTCTTCAACAAAATCATTCAACATTTACTGACTTGTTGCAATATACTCAGAATGCTTATAATCACGTTTAGAAGCAGGAAATACTTTTCTTTGTTACAAGACAGGAGTCCTTGTAGACCACCGTCCGTTTCCAATAAATATCTGTTTCCATCACTGCAAGCGCGAAGCCTCGGTAGCCTAGCGTTCTTGACTCCTCCGCGTGAGTTCGCGGGTTCAAATCCCGGTCGAGTGTTTTTTTCTTTATTTAAAAAAAAGAAAATTGTCTAAGTTCGGAAGTTAAAACCCTGTGGAACACAATATTTTCTTTTTTCTTTTTTTTTAAAAAAAAAAAAGCTTTTAATTCAAATTACTGTATTTTTTAAATAACCTTACCTAACCTCCACTTCGTCATGGTCACTAACTTAAGATAATGTACGTAAAATGCAGGAAAGCAATTATTAATAATGAATATAAACATATATAAACACATGAAAATATATTCTGAAAGGAAAATCTAGTGTTAACCTCGCCGGGACTCGAACTAGAGCTTTTTTGTTTACCAACACGACGCCTTAACCACCAGGCCACCGAAGCAACCTCGCAGATGTGGTTTCTCCGTTGTATTTACAGTGCACGTGTCTCCTACACGTTATAGCGCGTGTGCAGGAGAGAGGAGCATCGGCATACATGGCTCGTGTTACAGTCTTTTTTTTATAGGCAGCCTTACAAAATAAGTGATATCAGTATAAAATCCCATTTGTCACAAAATGAAGAGTGACGCAAGAATTCTACTCATAAAAGAAGTGATATCTATTTTGCGAGTGACTTTCTTTGTATCACTATGGCGGAAGGATACTGTCTCTTAATTTTATTACAAAGGCAATACTTTCGCCATAGTGACACAAAGAAAGTCACTCGCAAAATAGATATCACTTCTTTTGTGAGTAGAATTCTTGCGTCACTCTTCCTTTTACCCCAAGCGGGGTTTTGTACTGATATAGATATTTTATCAATCTTATAGTTTATCCCTGTGATAAACTTGAACTACACGAATTATTTGAACTTATCTCGCATTATCGCTCCACACTAGTAAGGCTAACCAACATTCCCCGTCAACATAGAGACTTTTGTTTTCATCATCCGTAGCTTAAAGTTGATCAATAGCTTCCTTCAAACATCTTGGATTTCTAGGGCACTCATTTCACCTTATCCAGTACTTTGAACACCGAATAAGCTGGTATTCCTTGTGCGTTACATCAGGAAAATTATCTTCAATCAATTCTTGGCGCATTATTTTGTTTGGTCTTGATGACAGATCATCCACTGCTTTTCTCTTGCAATACCATTATTATTATTATTATTATTATTATTATTATTATTATTATTATTAT
>JAGDQP010002327.1:0-29257 GCA_022664845.1 Lepisma saccharinum | reverse complement strand
ATTATTATTATTATTATTATTATTATTATTATTATTATTATTATTATACAAAATACTGAGAGGAACCAAGAGCAAGAATACAATAGTTTATAAATATCCAATAAAAGCTAAATAAACCTCCATAATGCTCATTCACACCATTCATTAGTGCTGTAATACGGCACTATGTCAATTATTATTTATAACAAAGAAATTAGTTTTGAAAGTACAGTTACAGTATTAATATTAAATTCCTTAGAAATGTGACATACGTCTAGATGAGAACTACTTAGTTACCTCTACACAAATTAGTGTGCCTTTGTTCATTGATGAACTAACCTAGCTCTTATGCACTTACGATAATAATAATAATAATAATAATAATATAATCCTTACCTCGAAGTAATGTGTTCTTTGGTTGTACGAAACCTGCGATACTCATATCCATTTGGTAAAATCATGCACGGAATACCCTTCATACAATACGTAAATTGTGCATCCATTTCAATACCGATGTTTGCTTTTACAAATTATTTCCTCAGAATAAAAATATTTTTAGTATTACTTCGTAAATTTTGCTGATATCTGAAACTAAACTTAATAACAAATCAACGGAGTGTAAAATGAAAGGAAAACGAAAAGGCTGCAAACTTGGCAACATCTTGTGCGCTCGTGGCAGTTGAAATGATTGACAGGTGGAACGAAGATAAGATCTGTGCGCTCGTGAACTTCAACCAAGAAATTCAGCAGTTTATTGTCTCACATTGAATCAGTATACCTGTTTTTGTCATATTGTTGATATCTATCTCGATATCTGCTTATACTGTACTTATTATAGGTAGCACAAGATCGCCATATAGGAAGGAGACTTTAACATAGAATTTGTTCTGGGCTTGTGACACAAGATAAATATATTATTGTGCATACGAGTTCTCAAGGAGGGAACTTTTTATACTAATAGCTACGGTTAAGTCTGTACAATCAACTTCATTATTAATTATTTTCGAAAAAAAAATACAATATCGTTAATAATTCTCATTTTCTCCAAGGTTACAAGATCAAAGTTTTCTGCCAGTAGCGACGACGAATCAAATTTTGGATAAAAACCAGTTTTTTTGTACGCCAAGAATCTCAGAAATTTTGATTGAATGATCTCAATTGTCCTAGAATATTTACTGCATTGTGGATTCCACATTATAGGTTCATATTCCAAATTAGATCTGACGTAATTAAAATACAGTAACTTGAGAACCTGTGGATTATTAAAATCTATTCCTGATCTCGCGATTAATTCTAAGTTTCTATATGCTTCATTTTTTTATGGTCACAATGTGTGTGTTAACTTCGACTTAATTTGACTTTTATATCATCTATATCTCCCAAAGTAATTGCGTTCGAGTGGTCAAAATTTTCATGTGCACACACTTTGACATTGCAATCATGACAGAAGAAATACAAATATAATTCTTTTTTTGCCCCATCAGTATGTTTGCTTGTTAGATTTTCGATTTCAGCCACCCGTATTCTATTGTATACGAAGTGCGTGCTTTAGCAGTTATAGGACACACACATACAGAGAGAGAGAGAGAGAGAGAGGAGGGGGGGGGAGAGACCTGCCTATAAGAACAAGTTATAAGTATTCGATAAGTTCAATAAATCAATCATTAAAATTAACACTTTCACTCACTCAGGTATGTTGCCACCATAAATAGTAAGTATTTTCTCTATCATTGGTATGCTGCGAGTGTAACACAGGAAACCCCATTTCTCGTGATAGTATGCTATGGGATATCGCTATTGAAAAATAATAAAAACTACATAACATTATTAAGTCATCACCAGATTTTGTATTACTTCCACCTCCTCATTTACGAAGAGAAAAAAAGTGGTGGTGGTGGGGATTGCAGATCGAAGGAAAAAGGAAAGCGGTTGCCATACATCAGTAAATTTTAAACTGTACTACAATTAAGTGTCGGAAATGCGAAACGAGTTTTTTTTTCGAAGGACTTTCAAACAGGTGTGTAAGTATATGTAGACTATGTATAATAGTGAATTCAATTCCCTTTTTATGAACCGCCATTGACCAAACCTACCTACTTATTTCGTATTTCCTGTAAAAGGTGAAGGTGTGTTTAAAGTAGGCACCTAACCGCCTACGTGCTATTCATATGTACATGAAGAATGTTCTATCTTGAAACAGTACATAATAGGCATACACTAACATCTACTATATATATATATATATTGACAAGTTCATTAATTAATACGGTGCATATCCGTAACATGTACAGAAATCAAATTCGTAAGAAAATAGGAACATATTTTTTTTTTAAATTTTGTATATATTTTTTTTCTATGTACGTATGTCTATGAATGTACTTTCATTTAGAAACTCATGGGTGTATTTTCTTCCTGTTTAAAAGCATAACTAGAACAAATTCAGTGCAATAAATCACAACATTTGATCTATTATTTCGTGAGAGACATACTTATACGAGTGTGTAATTAAAGGACATACATGCAGAAGTCATTTTTGTTATAATTAACCTAGCATTGTGAGAGTTTGTACACACACAAATTTTTGAAAAAGAATGTGGTCAATTTACTTTGGTCTTCTTCTCGATCCTTGAGAAGTGTTTTTACATCACAGCATTTAGAAAATGTACCTCTTCTATTTAACTATTTCGTAATATTTAATACTTCAATGATTTCCTTCCATTCCCTTGTTTGCTATCCTTTCGCTGTATCTGAAGATTGTTTTTTTTTAACAATAAAAAAGAACGTGAAAAATGGATATATTTTTGAAGATTTAAATTTTAAACAACCGTCATGCTCAGGGAATGGGTGTGCCATAAGATGTTCTTGTTGAAATATTTTCCTGAAAACCTTTCGCAGCAAAAGGATCCTGGCGTGACTGTTCTGCCATCGATAATCAGATTTGGTTTTCTGATACCATCAGTTTGTGTTGTCTTCAAACAAATTATCGGTATTTATTTTCACGCAAAATGTGGCATATAACACTATTTTACCCCGAGTCCTTTAATTGTTAATGAAACATGTTTGACTGTTACCGTATCAAGTGAAACTCATTGTAATCGTAATTAATATTCCAGTATGAAACAAACGGTGTTGTGCTTACTCTTTGTGTTTGTGTTTTTGTGGAGGCTACTCTTTAATAATATTACGTTGTGCAGATGACCTCACCTACATTTAAAAAAGACTTATTGAAATTCGACGTTTTCTTTTTCGGAGTATGGACTTTGGAGATGGTTTTGGAGACTGCCAAGCAGATTGAAATTTATATGTGCAAGATCCGGTGAATAAGGTGGGTAAGGAAATTTCTCCCATCCAAATTCCTGTAATTCTTCACATGTTATTTTTGCCGTGTGTGGGTGTGCAGTATCATCCTGAATCAGCACACCCTTACGCTTTTGTCCAATAATGTAGCTCGTATCCGTTCCAAATGAGAGGTAGTCTTCCTCTATGATTGTTAGGTTCGGTGGCATCAATTCAAAATGGAAGATACCGCACATATCTCATAAAACACACAACATCACTTTCTGCCACTGCTCTCATCTCACCATTTAGGCACTGGTGATTACGTTGGATGTTCTGATAAAGGACCATTTGTTTGTCTCCCGTCATCATTCGGTCCAAAAATGCCTCCCTTCTGTAACTGTCCAGTAGGGCACTGCAAATGTTAACACACTGCTGCTTCTGTTGCGATACCAACCCATGAGGAACCCATTTTCCGAGTTGGAACACATTGCCAAGATTCTTAAGATGAAGTGAGTGGTTGAATGGATGGAGTAGCGTTCAGTAGATAATTCTTCAACCGTTTAACGTGGAGTCTCTTCAAAAGCTACTTTGCAGAACGGCGTTCTCCAGCTCGAGATATAGGCGGTGAGGCTAGAGCTTCCAGATCGGAATTTTTTGACCCATCTCTGACATTTGCCGACATCAAGCCAAGGGGCTCCGTGACCATACACGGCATTGTTTTGCGACGCGACGGTAGATGAATACCGGTAATGAAACTCCTAAAACCTAACCTGCTGTATGTGTTCTTCAGACACTATCATAAATAATCACGTGACACCACCATACAACTTGAATCAGACCGTTCTTGCTCCGTGCATGGTTTCACAATGAACTCTCCTATGTATATAGTTTTATAATGAACAGCAATGCGTGTTCCTTAAAACTGTTTTGCTGTGACATAAGGTAAACAGCTCATAAATTATTGCAAATGTATGCTTTTATTTACTTCAAGTGACAACAGTGACTATAGTTTCTATGGTATTACATTACCATTAGCCAATGATAGCTGTTATCTTCGGCTATTTGTATTGTTTCTCCGTGATTGGATGCTGCTGACTCCTACGTCACGAAGAACAAGAAAATTTTCTTCAAATTCTGCTTCAAGTTAATATAATGGGTATACATATTTCACGGAATGCTACACAAAAATATTCCAATTCCTGATACAAAGAGTGTAGGACCTCAAAGTCCCAATGAAGTATTAAGGAGATGCGTAATTGTAATTGTATGTTCTGCCTCTGAAATCATACAATATTTGCATAAAATTTGATGTGTGTTGCGTAGAAGTGTAGGCCCTCGTCAAAAATGTTAATTGGTACGAATTCTTTTGTAGTTCATCATCTTGTTGTAATGTTTTTTTTGTTTTGTTTTGTTTTTTTCAAAATATTGATCTGGGAATTATAACTTATTTATAATTCTGTTGCTTTGCAGGTAAGCGGAGGTGTTAGAGGAAAGAATAGACAATATAACTTTCTAGCGTCGACCTGTAAGTAGTAAACAACGTGTAAGAAAATGATCTAGAGTTAAATACTAATGTAATTCTTGCACTTTCTCATTTTCGTTTTCTTCGGGGATGGGGGGCCACTGAAGATGTACTTTTCAATTTATTTATAGCCTTTGGGAAACTTTGCTTCAGACCTAGATAGGGTAAGGGTATGGAAAGGAAATACGCCAGAGCTTAATTTAAAGGTAAAATTCCGGTATTGACCTGGCGTGATGGAGGAAAAATCTCCATCAAGATAGGCAGCCACTAGGATCTTCCGAAGGATGTTCCGATTGCTAAGCAAAAGCTCTACCAACTGAGCTACGGTTTTTCGGTGGCACTCAAGATGAATTTCAAAGTATACGAGTGGCACTTGCGCAAAGATTGCCCTATTATGGCAACATTACTTAAGCGTTCTTTGTTGTTCTGGTACCAATATAAGCTTCTTACTAGTTAGATTCATAACGCTTTGTGACCGAGCACTCGTAGCTCATTTGGTAGGACGTTGTCTTAGCAATCTGAAAGTTCTAGGAGCAATCCAAGCTAGCGTCCATCCTGACTGAAGTTTTCCAAGGATTTTCCTCAATCACACCACGCAAATGACGGAATAGTAGCTATAAACTAGATCCTGGTAGACTACCTTCCGATATTCTCTCCTCTACCCTATGCTAGCCTTAGCTTGAGATACCAAAAGATCATATATAAAATTCAAATTCATAGTGTTTTGTTAAATTCAGTCTGAAGAATTATTTTGCTATGTTGGAATGAGCCATTGGTTGACCACAAGCGCTCTTCTGTATCTACAAGTCTATTGCAACCACTATGATGTGCAAATGAACAGTTATGCTTATTGTTTCTTGTTATTCGAAATTTGTAGCAATAAAGAAATTCTAGCATGAAAAAGATTAAAAAGAATGAGCTGAACAAAGATGTGCAAGAAGGAAGCACTGAGACCAGTGGGTGAGCGACGAACGCTATCGATGAAAATGAAGAAGAGAAAAAGAAACCGGTTGTGACATTGGATAATCAATAATTTCATAATGGAAGTTGAAGTTAGAAGTATGTCAGGGATTCTGCCAGGATTTAAGTTTGGAGGTGTGAGTTTTGCAAGGTTTCTATCGATTTTTAACAGTAAAAGTTTCAAAGTTGTTGAGTGCTCGACGATTTGGAGAGGTGACACCCCCCATTGGAAGTCTGGTAGAATCCCTTGGCATGATCGAGGGGAAAAAAGAGGGAGAAAATAAATCCAACTCCTTGATCCCACTATGCATCTGTATAGTGGGTTGACAACATTGTTCGCATTGTGACATTACGATAAAAAAAAAATGTTCAAATCCACACAACTTGTACTACGATTGCTGAAAAAGCAGATATTTATTGCTAAAGGAACGTCCGTGAAGTGCGAAGTAAGAGAAAGCATTTGAAAGGATAGTTTGGCAAATATTATGACAATGTTGCCTAATGTCATCACTACCTTCTCTCTCTCCCAGATCTATGAAAGGACTATTGTATGTTAATGTTTAGAATAGATGGCGTTAGAATATACGTTAATGTATCGTAGGAAGGAAAATACTTTCACGATTCAGAAAGTAAATTTAGCTTAATGGTTATTCATGCGTAATGCCAATGGACATCAAACTTAGAATTTTAAAATTTTATTTTAAGGTCTTTAGGTAGCTTTGGCTCAGGCCGTATGAATGATGATGGAAGATTCTCTGCGC
The DNA here is from genome assembly GCA_022664845.1 of Lepisma saccharinum. NCBI lineage: Eukaryota > Metazoa > Arthropoda > Insecta > Zygentoma > Lepismatidae > Lepisma > Lepisma saccharinum. The sequence continues at coordinate 22,756 of JAGDQP010002327.1, read as the reverse complement.
AGTAAGCAAACAAAAATATGAAGTGGAAGTAGCGGGCGGTTGAGACTCATTTGGTAGTACGTTGGCCAAGATCGGAAGATCCTGGGGATGATGTCAGAGGCCGCTCATTCTGCCTTAGGTTTTTTAGGGTTTTGCTCCATCACATCAGCTAAATAACGGGATGGTACCATCAAACTAGGCCCTGGCGGACTTCATCCTCACACCCAATCTCGCCATGAGCCAAAGTTGCTCAAAATCCATAAATAAATTCAGATTCCCACGCGTCAACGCAAAGACAGGTCTGAGGTCAGTGTAAATCTATGTTTCTTACTTATAACGAACTGTTCAACGAACGACTTAAATTTTGTACGATAAACTTCATACGGAAAGTCTCGTGCTAGTTCAACAAAAGGACAAATAGACAAAATTTTATATCAGGATCTACTTTGAAACAATATACACATATTACCTCACTTGTTGTAGGTCTTACAAGGAAACTATCTCCGGTGGGACACGAAAATCTGCATGAAACTTCCACAGTGCATTGATCATGTGTTCAAATGAACAATCCTGTAGTGCTACGTTTCGGAGTTTCGCGGAACACGAGTTACAGGACTTCAAAGTTCTCGAAATTTTGTTCTTAACGCCTGAAGGGTAGGCAACACTTCATACATATACGTTCAAGTTATGCATTTCCCGTCCACTTTTATATAAAAGGTTGCACTGACGATAATTTAAATGTTAGATTAAATTTATTGATGAAGTTGACGTGTTAATTAATTGCTCTGATTCCTGCTAAATACGAATATTATATAAATACATAGTGACCTAAAGGAAACTTTCCAATCCCGTTAATATCGTAATTACTTGATTTTCAGGAGAAAGCCCGTCACACGCCCCTTTTAATTTAAGGGAGAATGTGCCATCTTGGCCAAGCATTGCATGCTGTCCCATTTTAATGTGGTCTTACTTACTTATTCTATGGCTTACGGAACTCGCAAGTTTATCGCCGTAGTAACAAACGTTTGCCATCGGGATCTATCCTGGGCAAGATCAAGCCAGTTTTCATCACAAATACCTACTTCTCTAGGTAGTATTTTGGACTAGTAGCAAAAAGTGAAAAATTATTAAATGACAACATGCGTCAAGTGACATATCATGTCAATGGTCTTTAGGTTGTATTTTAAAAAGCTTGTGATCATTTACTGGTTTCTTTGAAAACTTTTCAGGAAATTGCGTTTGCAGCTCTCAAATATTATAAAGTGTAAATTGGTAGGTAAGACAATATTTTACACCCGGCTGCCAAACATGGTGCCTTAAAATGTCCAGAGTGTCTATCAGTTTCACGAGTCGAATGTTGAGTTGGTACCATAACTAAAGCCCTATCCTCAAACTTCCACTCAGACACTATGTTTGGCAGCGGTGATTGAACTCACGTGATTTCCCTTCCCAACGCCCCAAGCTGAACTGAAATTTGCGGCATTTACGTATTCATCACAGGGGTTGGGTGCTGTTGGATCAGAAAACATGAGATAGCACGTTTAAATTTATCAAAGTGATGTCTCCAGGACTTCTTTTATATACTAATGGTGACAGTTGGAACACTCATAACGTTAAATAGTGTAAAAGATTACCTTACCTACGAAGTTTTATTTTATACTCACTCCAGAAACTCCTAACCTCACCATTAATATAAGAAAGTTGAAATTGAAAATTTACAGAACGGTTATTATTTACAGAACGTAAATAATATTTTACTGTTGTGAAAGTTGGAGCACGACCCTAGCAGATAAACATAAATTACAAGTGTTTGAAAATAAGGCCTTGAGAAAGATATTCGGGCCGAAACGGGACGAGATGACTGGAGAATGGAGGAGACTGCATTATGAAAAACTTCATGGACTCACCCGATGTTGTAAGAATAATTAAATCGCGACGACTAAGGTGGGCAGGTCATGTAGCTCGGATAGGGGAGAAACGAAGATTATTTTTCATCGTGGTTGGTAAACCGGATGGAAAGAGACCGTTTGGAAGATCTAGGCGACGTTGGGAGAATAATAGTATCAGGGATCTTCCATAAGTAGGTGTTTGTGATGAAAATTGACTGGATCTTGCTTCAGGATAGAATTCTTTGGCGAACGTTTGTTACTGCGGCCATGAACTTTCGAGTTCCGTAAGCCATAGAGTAAGTAAGTAAGTAAGACCACAATAAAATGAAACAGCATGCAATGCTTGGCCAGGATGGCACATTCTCCCTTAAATTAAAAGGGGCGTGTGTCGGGGTTCCTCCTGGAAATCAAGTAGTTACGAAATTAGCGGGATTGGAAAACTTTCCTTAGAGTCACCCTGTATTTATATAATATTCGCATTTGGCAGGAATCAGAGCAATTAATTAACACGTCAACTTCATCAATAAATTTAATCTAACATTTAAATTATCGTTAGTACAACCTTTATATATAAAAGTGGATGGGAAATGCATAACTTCAATACATATGTATGAAGTGTTGCCTATCCTTCAGGCGTTCAGAACAAAATTTCGAAAACTTTGAAGTTCTGTAACTAGTGTTCCGCGAAACGTAGTACTACAGGAGTGTTCATTTGAACACATCATCAATACACTGTGGAAGTTTCATGCTGATTTTTGTGTCCCACTGGAGACAGTTTCCTTGTTTACTCTACTAATATTTGTTTCTTTTATATGGAGTGCTTCTCTTTAAATGTGCCTTTTCAAAGAATAAAGTTCTTGTTTTTTGTTTTTTTTTAAAAGGATTTTCCAGGTGCATGCAGTCAGTAAAAAAAGATATGACATTCCTGTATCCTTTCTCTGAAAGAATGAGAAAACATATTTGTATTACAATTTTCAAGGCCTGTGGTCAAACATTCAAGACAAACATCTCCACAGCATCCTCATTTTGTTTTACTTTGTTATTTTTTTTTTTTTTTTTTTTGAAAATACCATCGTATTTGGTTTGCTGACAAGTAGTTTGTCCTCTCATTGATATCGATCTCCAAATTATTTACATACAAAAGTGGTTTATAGCTGGAGGTGCTGGTTTCGTACATATTTACTTCTCCTTTCCTAAATAACTGTAATTCAAAATTCAGTCAGAAGAGCACACGAATTTAGCCGAATTCCACTAATACGTATGTATCCCACGTACGTGAAGGGATACTGTCGGATGATACATCATTGTGACATTTAACTACTTTCCTTTAATACCGTGACAATCAACATTCTTTGATATTATGCCACTTTTTTTTCTAATATTACCCTCTTCCCCGTAAAGGAAGTGATGAAGTTATTAAGCGGTGAAGAGAATGTGATATTATCGAATGGACTAACTATTTATTTTAAATTTCAGTAATAACACTGAGTTATGGAACTTGCTACTGAGCAATACCAAGCCAGTTTTTCATCACACCTACTTCTCCAAGATCTCCTCTATTATTGTCCTCTCAACGACATCTCGGTCTTCCCAATAGCCTCTTTCCTTCCGACTTCCCAATCACGATGGAATATAATAGCATTTCACCATCCTAGCTATATGCCTGACCATTTTAGCTGTAGTGATTTCATTATTCTTATAATATCTGATGAACCATATAGTCTGTATAACTCTTCATTATGTAGTCTCCTTCATTCTCCGGTCATCTCGTCTAGTTTCGCCCTCAAAACTATATCTTTCCCAAAACTTTATCTTTAAACACACGTAAATTATATTCATTTGCCAAGGTCGTACTCCAACTCTTGCAAACATATAGTATTACCGGTGGAGTAACCAATCTGTATATTTTCAATTTCAACTTTCTTGATATTCATGGCAAGGTTTGAGGTATCTGGTCCCAATAGAAACATGCGTTGCTCGATACTAAGTGTTTTTTAACCTTTAGTGACCTCGATTTTGCTTCTTACAAATGCTCCTCAGTAATTAAATTCGTTTACTTTCTCTATGATATCATTCTTAATTATTAGGTTTGTGCTTCCTTCATCCTCTGTTGGAATTTAGAATTTAATTTTAAGGCAACTTTGGCTCAGGCCGTATGGATGATGATGGGATGAATTAGTGGAATGAAGAAAGTGGGAGGAAACGGGAGATCCCAGAGAAAACCCACTTACACGGTGTTTGTCTACCACAAAGTCCACATGGTATGAGCAGGGATCGATCCGACGACTCCTAGCACCCTTCATCCTCTGTGTTTGAGCTTGTTATCATGTATTCTGTTTTCTCTACGTTAACCTACAGACCTAGCTTCTTGCAAGCAAATCGGTGTGACTTCATAGTGCATGTATAGCATTCCCTATTAACAGGTGGTAGCGCGTCTGACTACGAATTGCGCGATCCGGGTACAAATCCCGGCCAGCACGCTGGAGACTTTTCTTCAGTGTTCTTATGCCTGGCGCTCTGAGGTGCACTCAGCCTCCTATCAAATTGAGTACCAGAGTATCCTTGGTATTCCTGGGCACTTTCGGAGGTAAAGGTGGACGAGCGTGGGATTGACCACCCCACCTTACTTTGTGACGTAGGTCGAGAATATGAGGATCGCTACCTCCACGTCCTCTATGCGACTTATTAAATCTATAACATCCGTGCATGGGAACAGCTGCTTTCAAGCCATTCAATGTTAGTCCCTTTTTGTCCTGTTTTATTTTTAGAATCGCATATTCTAATACAAAGTTGAAGAGTAGTGGTGACAAGCTATCACCTTCTTTCAGTCCGCTGTGAATCTCGAAATTATCTGACCCATACGTATTGTGCTTGAAAGATCGTTGAGACTTACGCTCGGCAGTTAAACAAGTTTTTTCAGAATTCCAAATTGTACCAGCTGCCCCGTTGTATTCCCATTTCTTCTCTAATGTCTCAAGGAGAAAATCTGGTCTAACTTATCACAGGTCTCCGCGGTAATTATTATAGTCAGATTTACAGCCTTGTTGATGAAGCGGAACTACATTGTACTCCATATAGCATTTATGAATTTATGTAGTTCGTTGATTTGTGCCGTTCCTTCCGCTTTAATTAATTTGGCTGGGATATTGTCAATTCTTGGTATTAGTGATATTTTGACATCGATTTCACTAGGTTCGGGTATCCACGATTCTGCTGCATAGATTTCTAAAACCTCTGTTTGTGTTGCAGTGTGTAAAATGATAATAATAGTCTTATCACAGAGTTGCCATAAACTTTTCAACTGAAACCGGGACAAGACGTTACCAGTGCAAACCGACTTAAAGGGAAAGAGTATACCTACACTGTGCTCTACGAGGCAGTCACCTATGACTGTAATCACACCTCTATTTCACAACATTACTCTCTATAATCACACCTCTAATCACAACATTATTATTACACTGAGAGTAACTGCACCGGAATTGTACACTAAAAGATGCAGTTAAAGGTATTTGAACCAAGAAATGACCTTGATTTAGTTTGGTTTTCATATTTTCATATACGAAAAGAAAATGTGCAGGAAATTGGCATTTTCCAATCAATCAACAGAAAATTGGCAGGAACAATCAACAGGAACTTGACATTTTTCTGCCATAATTCTACTTTGTAGACAAATTTAACTTACAGCACTATGATTTTGTCTTCCACATATTGCTTAATCTGCAACAGCAAGCTTTATTTTATCATACTGGAGCGCTCGATTTCATTACAAAGCAAGTTAGTATCTTAATCTTAATCCGGACACTAGAATCTCGTTTGTCTACATCCAAATGGGAGCAAACTTCCATTTCTAACTCAGTTTCTAACGTCTGTTGTCGCTGTGCGAGTCATGCTTTGATTTCTGTCTTAATTATTGTAAATAATGTGATTTTTTTTTTTTGTACAGGTTGTGCTATTATGTGCTCAGCTCACAAGGCAAGTCGTGAGAGCTAGGATTTTTTTTGGTGAAAATTTGTTTTCTGACTAATTTCGGATCACTAATTAGCGTGGTGATAGTCACTCATTTCGGAAATGCATTGTTTACCCGATACGCTTTGATAAACTTATCACGCCGAGACTGAAATTGAGGGATTATGTAGACTTTTGTCTGGCACGTTACTGTACACCTAACAATTGCCAATTTGAGAGGTAACAAAACATGTATTCAAGCATACATAATGTTTTTTCCATCAATTTCAGGCTGGACGTGTCAAGTTGATCAATGCGTATGGGTCAAACAACGCATTTCCGAAACAAGTGATTATCTCCAACCTAATTAGCGACCGGAAATCAATCAGAAATCCAGAAAAATCTAGCTCTCAAGACTTGAGGACTTTCCTTGTTCGTATGTGCATAAATAAAGAATTAAAAACTACATAAATCGAAAAATGGCTCGCACAGCGACAACAAACATTAATTTAACTGAGTTACAACTGAAAGTTTGGTCCATTTTAGATTAAACCTAAAATGAACGAAGAGGTTAAAAATGTTTCGTCAGGCTTTAGATATTAATCGATCACTCCAATATTGTCAAGTTCAGATGAATGATCTGAAATCATAATGGGTGTGTGCGTCGTGAAAGAATATGACTGCCAATGCGAACTTGAGAAAATCTGAAAACAAGTTTTACCAAGTTATAAGCAGTTGTATTAGAGAAGGAAGAAAAACATATTAAAGAATAGAAAGAAATGCAAATCATTGTCGGGCGACCAGGTGTTAAAAAAAAGTGACTTCGTTGTACTTTAATCTACTCCATTCATGAATTGGGCTTTGCAAAACCGGAATTAGCCAATAATATCTTGTTGTAGTCCTTGACCCCAAAGCAACGCTGAGTTCTTGTCTTGTATGGTAGATAATGACAGAAAGAAAGTAATTAGGTCTTATTAAAAATGAAGTCATAGTTCGTTTAATAAAAGATTAACACTTTTATATTTGATCTAAATTGAACCATAGAGTTTTTACATTTACAAACATTTAAAACTGTTTACAACAAAGATTGATTTTTCTTCAATGTGAAACCTGATCCCTGCATCAACATGCAACAAGACTAAGGCCGGCTTTTCATGCAGGCGCTAGCCGCGTGCTTCTCTTGCGATTTAGCTGAGTAGCCAATTGAAACATGTGATTATGTATTTCCATTGGCTACTCATGGAAATCGCAAGCAAAACGCGCGGCGAGCGCGTATATGAAAAGCCAGCCTAATATTTGATTTTGCAAGATACTGAAAATAATCTAAATGTTGCTACGAAGTTTCTTAAATGTGCCCCCCCCCAAAAAAAAAAAATATTTTCTTTGATTTAGTATGCTTTGAAATAAAATCTTGGCAAAATTAAGAGATTTGATGAGATTTTTTAAAAATGAAATGCAACTAATCATTTGTTGTACTTTACATCAAAATTCTATACCAAGGACATCGTTGCAATACTCCCCTGGCTCCCCGTATGCCTTAGATGCCCTCATGAAATATATTACACTGAAAAAATAAAATAGAGTTGCAACATTATGCTTGGGGTGCGTTAAATTAGTGTCCTGGCCATGACGGTGCGAGAACTGAGCGTGTTTAGTTAGCAGCGAACTAGCCTCGACGCGGACAGGCTGTGCGCTCACTAAAGCATCTCATCTAACCTAATATTCACAGCAGCTCCCCAATTACATTACGAAGCTAGGTGAACACCGTTACAAACCCTCTCGCTTTGGAAAACGTCCCTTGACAGAGCCGGGAATCGAGCCCGGAACCCCACGATCAGCAGTCAGCGATGGTAATCACTAGACCAGCAGGGAGCACGCTCTGTGTGTGTGTGTGTATTATGCACACTCAGATTTGTAGAAAATGGCTAATGGAAAATATGAAAAGAAACAAAACACTAAAAGAAAAGAAAGCTTTGGTTACATTTTTGCATATTAAGTAAGTAACTTTCTACCGAAACTTCTTTCTTTTCATGCTCCTGTGCTGTCAAATACTAGCCTTATGGCACCCTTCCCTTATAGAAAACACTGGAATAACGAAGTTAGACCATTCAACCAATGTCCCAATTTCTAGACAGCAATAAAGACGCCCGTATTTACTTTACATATGGCAAAAGATGTGATTGTCTTCAATCAATCTTAAGATGGTTAGAATGCAGTAAGACAAGGTGAAATATTCAGAACAGACTTTACAAATAGAATCCCAGTTAGTATGTAGATAAACAAACACGTTTTAAAAGATAGAAAAACAAAACAAGAACATTCCATCATGAATATTTACTTTACACTTAAAAGGTACTGTTAGATTGACGCCACATGGCATTCACTGCATACCCTACCGCAATGTCTATATTACATATTCAAGGCCATTAACATTTGGCACTGCTCCCAGTGTGTCTGAAAAGGTTAAGTCTGGTTATTTAACTAAATATACGTGATAAATATATATATGTACCAGATTCTTGCTCAGTTTCTCTGAAGTCAAACTCTCATGTTTAATTTACAAATCTGCTCATACTAAATTCAGAATCCAAAAGATTTATCCCTCTAATACTATCCGTTCTTCTGCCAAAGGCTTTTTGCATGTACAGCATGATTGGAATATGGAGCTGGTCGCAGTTTTCAAACCTGGTGTGTAGGCTTTTACTGAAACTTTACCCTTCTGACCTTTGTAGCGCTGTAAGGTTACAAACTATGCTGTCTCTTTCCAGTAGATGATGAATGGCGAGGGTATCGGCCATTGTCTATATTTTGGGCACCATCCCGGCACTCTCCTGGTCTCAGAATTGTTGGCCTGGACGTGACTCGAAGTTGCGACGTTCTCCTAGTGTACACATAATAAATGACCGTAACCACTAGAGTCGGGGTCTCGGGATGTAATATTTTCGGTGTGAAATTAAGATGCAGAAATGTTAATGAACAGCAATGTGAGCTTAAAGTATTTTAACTAAACGGCATACAATTGGCATAGTCAATAACGTAAAGGTGCAGATTGGTGTTCTCCCCGGAGCTAGGATTATGTCCCAAAGCTCGTGGGGAAGGTGAAGCGATAGTGATTTGTCACTGCCTCCCATTTAAGGAATATAATATCCTACGATTGGAACGTACATCGTAGAGTGGATGGCGTTGTATGTAATCGCACTGGGAATCGAATGCGGGACTTCAGGATTACAAGACGAGTAACGAAACCTCTCATCTATCGGGGTATACCTGCTGCAGTATTAACTAAATTTACTATTGACTTTAAGTACTTGGTAAGTATTATAAATTTGAAGATAAACTGTAAAAATGAAAAGAAGGAAGAATGATTCTGTATATTAAAAAATGAAGACAGAGAGAGCAATTGACAAGCTAGATTTTTTCCTGTGGACCGATTAATAAACAATTGAAGGAAAATCAGTGATGAAATAACTTAAATGGAAAATGTATTTAAGCAGACGAAAACATTGACTGCATGTAGATTTTTTCTAAGTGCTATGAAGAGTGGAATCCGAAAAGTGGAACTGGTGAAGAATGGGGAAAATCTAACTCAGTACTAAGGATGGGTAATCAGAAGTAATGAAGCTAAAGTCAAACAATAACTGTAGGAGAAGATGGAAAACAAAAAAGAAGTAGATACAAAACCCTATAACCCTTATTCCACAATGATTTTGAAAGGAAAAGAAGAAGAGGAGGAAGAAGAAACATCGAAAATTAGGACAAAAAGGAAACAGAAATTCTGGAACGAGTGAAGAAGGTTGAAAGTGCATTGAAAGAGACCTGCAAATATCAACAAAAGCAATGATCATGTTCAAAAAATGGTTACTGTAATAACCGGGAATCGAAACCGGATACTCTAGTTGCCGGATGTGTGCTCTGATTAAGCTACCATCACCACAATCAATCTCTGTGTATATGGACTATTCCTCGGACTTTCAGTTCATCAGATAATGTCTGCCGGTGTCGGAAACCGAAAATCACCAACACGTATGGAATATTTTGCTCAAATATTTTTTTTGCAGATCTTACAATACGAATGGGTTAAGTTTTAGTTAATTCAGTTCTCTGTGTTTTTCAAACATATATAGAAAGGAAAGTTGGTAAGTTAAAATCTATACATTTTTGTGACCAGCAGAGTCTTGGATGTGTGGAAACAAAACCGCCATCAAGAAATTTTCTAGATGGGATCTTGTCGGAAATTCCCGATTGTCAAGACTTTCCGAGAATTCGGAAATTTTCGACCTGAAAACTTCGTGAAGTTTCGACAATTCCCGTCACCTTATTTATACACAATGTTTAAATAAAAGAAACTGACAAGTATTTAATCAGTGTTGACACCTTATTCTAAATTTTAACATTAATTAACGTTACATAGATTAATGTGCGTGTATGTGTATCCAGCAGAAAATATTCCAATTGCAAATTTTGTTAAGCACGGTTTGGTAATTTATAATCTACATGATACGTTTCTTTTTGTACTAATGAAGAAAACGAAAAATGTTTGGTTGCATTGTATTCAGTCGGCCAGAAAACGAGTTTTCCACTCTTTCCAGATTCGTCGTCGTCGTGTATACAATTTTTATGATCTTTTCACGCTCAAAAGAGGCAGAAAAAAAAATATATACCGGACAAAATGAGTGAAATTTGTTGGGATTTTTTTTTTCTTTTTAATTCTATGCCAGACTGAAATTTTGCAGTAATAACAGAAGGGATGTAGATGATGATGAGATAGGAAAATCACGAATCCTGAAAAGATTTTTCACGTTTCGTGACGGTTGCAATTGTGTTGAACATAAAAAAAAACAGTGGTAGTCAGTCACAGGAGGGGTGAAGAGTTAAAAACGGCGATAATGTACTATTGTTTTAAGCGAATATAACAAAAAACAATCATTTATATTAGGTCAACAGAGCGTGAACAGTTTTACTTTTTCCAAGAAAAAGGAATAAACCAGAAAAGAAGTATAAATATTCGTGATTATCATCTTCCTTCTTATAATCATCTTGTCTTAGTGTTTGTGATTTTCATTAGGAGTAGAAAATTGGCCTACTTCCTCCTAAAGTGTAGATTAAGCGATGTATCCTTCCGCTATGAAATAATTAAAATGCATTTCCTGTACTCAAATAATACGAGGACTACCTTTTGTATCCTTCCGCCGGTAACACTTAAAAATACAACATATTTCCAGTACTAAAAGAAATGTCAGGACTATCCTTTGTATTCATCCGACTTAAAATGTTAGTCCCATTGTATTGGGTTCGAGTTCCGACTGGTACCGTAGATGATTGTGGATTTTAGAAGCTTAACAGCACGTGAATCGAGATTTAAGTATTTACACACTAAAGAATGATCAAGAAATACAAAAAAAAAATTAATATAACTTTTACTTAAAATGCAACAATTCCTACACTAAAAGTAATGTTAGGACTACAGTTGTATTCTTCCGCTATCAATACTTTTACATGATGCAACACATTTGATATACACTTTAAAAATATAGTGTGAGGACTATATTTTTTGTATCCTTGTGCTATAAATATTTAAATTGTAACACATTGGCTATCCTAATGTTGAAGTCTGTAATTGATATTTAAAAGTTGGAAAATAACCAAATTCACTTCGTGACGTTCACAGACTTACATCATAGATCGAACTGATAATGAGTAAAGAATGTCGTTACTTCGATATACTAAACATTCGTAAAACAATATACAAGCTAGCTATACAAAACATGTCTAGTCGGCCTGAGCCTTAGATGCCTAAACACTATAAATAAATTCAAATTCAAAGTAGTACGCACGTAGCAACGAAGAAAAATTTAGCAATCCATCGAGTTAGTATTAAAAATGGTCTACACAGAAGTGGACAGGAAGCTATAAAACCATCGAGGGTGGAGCTGGTTTGGAGTAACTGATGGAAACACAGCATATAATACGTGAAAAGAGATTAACTTGATGATTTCATTTAATCAGAGCTGAGTTCCTGACCATTCAGTATAAGACAATCGTTTTTGTTTTACTCGATGCAGAGAGAGAGAGAGGGAGAGAGAGCTGCAATAATCAGTACTTCATGATGTAATATTCAGTTTTCAGATCTGCTGGAAGATACGCCATTATTAGCATTGCCCCTCACTGAGAAAAATTTGCCTAGAATAGGTAACATTACAGACTTGTAAAGTTGATTTTGTCCAACCTCAGGACGTAAAGTCCGGAATTTTGGAGTCTATAACACAATATTGTTAATTTTGCACGAGCCGAAATGCGAAAATGACATTCTGCATTTGGAATTGTTTGAAAAGTCCATAGTATGGTGTAAATGTCTATGGCAACTAGAACTCCACCAGTCAGTAACGTTTAGCAAACATTCCAGACTGGACTTAATACATATGACGTCATAGAAGACATAAAAATGTCTTGAAAGAATGGAAACATTACAGGCTTTCAACCCAGTACGTACTTTATGACGAAAGTAATGCAAATTGCGCTAGAAAAATTTTGACATTACATTGAGTAAGGGATAAAATCATGCCAGTAAAGGCATTTTGTCATGATAATGACACATATGCATTCTGAGAATGAAAAGAGGGCGAATATTTGTACTATGCAATAATTTGTACAGAGAACGGATTTTCAATCATTGCTTGTAAAGGGAAATGTACAATTTAAACGCACTACAGACTTGGCATCTATAAATTCTAGTAAAGAAGTCCGTAAGATAGAAAATATAAGTAACGTAAAATCCAGAAAATGGGAAGAAACACAATCAGGAAGGTATAATCTCTTGTTACTTTAACATTACCATACAGACAGAATTACAGTACTCTTGTCATTGGTGGAATAAAGGGGCCAAGACGTTTTTGTAGTTATACTCATAATTCCAACCGTGTTGAAAAATACGATTCATACCCTTTCTCGACACGGCGGAGATAGACGTAGCTTATTATCGTTGGAAACGGTGGAGAATTCTGCTCTTTACCCAATATGTAAGTCAATCTTCTCTGGTTTTGTAACATTTTCCCCTGGATATAGATGCATACAGTACATGGAGGATATTGTTTCACAGAAAGAGCTCTGTGTTGTAATGTAATAGGCCCTTTTCAAAGGATTTTGTCACTACAATACACACTGAACTGAATATATACACAGGGTGCTCCAGTCTTCTTTAACAGTCGACTTGTCTTGAAAGCAGCAACCAGAATTTATCTTTTCCTGATGTAAATGTCAAGGTGAGTGTGTGGAACATTTTTCAGGATGTTCGACATTGTTTGTTATCTCGGAATTCGCTATTCTGAATTCAAGTCATATATCTTAATTGGAAATGTGATGTGAATTTGGACTAGAATTTTGAGAGAAATACAAAACCGAATGCCTATCTTGCGAAATTTCTTAATGTTGACAAGTCAGAATTGTGTGTGTGTCTGCTTGCAGACATCCTAACTATCCAAAAGTAACAGGGGTGACAAAACGACTTTCACCACTATATCTCTTCAAAATTATAGCCCAAATTCATGTCTCAAAAGGACTATTCGTTTGTAAAATTTAAAATTTAATTTTGAATTCAATGGGCCGATTCCAAGGTTTTAAATGTCAACAACCTGAAAACTGTTAAACTTTCCCAATATTGGACAGTTATAAAAAATACATTCTCACCACTACTTGTTTTGAAGATAAGTTGACTGTTCAAGAGTTTTAGATCACCCTGCATACATTGAGTTCAGTGCGTACTGTAATGACGTACCATTCTTGCTGTGAAATAATGTTTTTTCCCGTACTGAGTGCATCTGTATGCATGAAGTAATGTCACAAACTGAGGAAAGAATGACTTATTACACATACTGTAACGTTCCCGTATCAAGAATATCTGTGATTTTGTCCTGAAGATACGCATTTTCTACGTATTGTACTTATGCGTTTTCTAGACGTAAAGACTACGGCACCTAACGTAATGGCATGATGTGTATACTGTACAGACGACTTGCCAGAAATTTTTGTCACAAGTACAATATTAAACGTACTACTTCCCAAATCGTCATTGAATGCGTACATTCCTTCCAAATGGGTACGCATAAAATCAGTCTGAAAGATAGAGTCTGGACATAAGGATAACAGTGCAGCCCATGACCGAGCTTTTCTTCTTCTTTCCGGACTCGTGTTTTCCCAGAGGAATATCTAAGCACCCGCGTTCGTAACAGTCTTGTACTGTGATTTTGTCCATGCCACATGAGCTTTTAACATGACACGTAATGGTCTCCTTTCATTACTACTGTTAATATCAGTGAGCTCATTAATTTTATCCAGAATAGTAAGGACAAAATGTACGTAAAATGACCATATAATTTAACATTCTCCGTAATGTTGCAACGTTTAGATGTAATAGCGTTAAAACACCAGAAAATACGTACAATTTCAAACCAATATTTACTTAACATAAGGAATTATGAGAAATTATAATCATCTTAATAGACATTTGATGTAGACAGTATTTTACCTGAACTTTTTCCTTATGAAACGAAATACTGTAAATCATCCTTAATTAAAATTATGCATTATAATCAAATCGTAGCACTTCAATTTAATACGATTCCAGTAATATATATTTTACATAGCTTGAAAACAACTGTTACATTAATGGCAGTCAAACAGTATCAGGGAATACGCACGTATCGGAATTATGGAGACATATTTTCTGGGTGTAATAGTTAACTGAAATTTGTAGATTGTTGTTGACATGTTTGTAGGTTCCCATCTAAAAAGCTTTAATTTTGAATGGCCATCCTATTAACGACAGACCATCTCGATGTAATGCTATGAATATCCACAAATATCCATAGCCTTGGTGGGACTGGAACCCACAACCACCTCGTATCTAGCGCCTTAGTCCACACAACTATTAATGTCGGCGCAGCTTACCCCAGTCAATAATATTTTCAAAGATTACTTTTTTTTTAAAGTACTCATCGTATGAAGCTGAAAGTGACGTCATATCTCAACACAGTCACCCAGTAGATGTATATATTTTTCACAACGCTGACGCCTCAATTGTATGACCACTGCAAATCTTCTTTAAGGTCCTGTTATGTCTGATGGAGAATTGCTGATGGAAGAGCAAAACCACTTGAAAATGTATGTCCACTTGAAGTTTTCTTCAACGTTGAAAAAATCGTTAGGTAGGAGGTCAGGTGAGTACCTAGCATGAGGAACCACTTCAATGTTGCTATCGGCAAGCAACTGCTCAACAAGTAGGATGAAAGCCCACAGTTGAAGTCTTTTCCAGCCGTTTTTCTTACAATGTTGAAGAAAAACTTCGTTTTCAAAATAAATTTACTGTGATGCCCTTGGAAACGCAATGGGTGAGGATAAGTCTTCACTTTTTCAAGACATAGTTACAACTGTTTTCTCAGCACTAGTGATAACCCCTCTCCCCCTTTTTTTTGTGGTGGTGGTGGTGAGTGGTGTGCTTCCATTAAGCCGATTGTCATTTGCTTTTAGGATTGAAAAACGAAATGCTTCTCTCATCTATTGTAACAATTAAGCACCTTTGATGACACCACCACGTGCCAACATTGCCTGACACCTTGCAATGCGTGAAGCCTTGTATTTATCGGTCAGCATTCGCGGAACTCATCTGGAGAAAACGTTGAGCATTTTCAGGTCTTCATGCAGGACGATATGCACAAATCCTACGGCGATGCAAACTGTAGAGACTATCTCTTCCATGGTCAATCGGCGGTCTCCGCATAACCATCGGCCAGTGCCTGACCGGAACTTCTTTCATATTACGTTCGACCATGTTTGAATTGTGGCACCCATGAACGCATTTTACACGTCCATGACATCATCATAGCATGTCTCACTCAACTGACGATGAATTTCGATGGGTGTCATTCCACGCAACCAGTTAGTTGAAGCCGAGATAGCCTGGGTTCTATCCCCACTCCCACTGGCATTTAATAATTGTTTTCTTTCGTAGACCACCAAAAAAGACACTTAACTTGTAAAGAAAATAATTAGTCCGAAGGTGATTACGATAATTTCCTTTTACTCCGTTCGTGAGCTTTGCGAAAAAGCGATGAATAAAAACGTAACGTAACATTCACAAAAGATGGTTCCCCATGAGAAAAAAAAATCTCATTCTAAAACACTATACAATCTTGTATCATTGGGCCAATATTCTATGTACATCGACAGTGAATGTTTTACACCTTGTACTTGTCAGAAGTATTGTTCCGGTGTTCCCAAAATGTACAGTTCTTTTAAAATTACAAAAAAATTTCGCAGTGGCCATTTTTCTAGGAAGCTGCAGTAGTGAATCAAGAGAAAGGGGGCATGGGGGACGCTCCCCCTCCTCAAAGGAAAATATCTTTATAGCATTATTATTGCAACATTTTCATCTTAGAAAAGGCTTCGATTTGTTTCCGAACAAATCGAATTTATGAAGAAATATCAATTTTTGGTGATAGCCATGTCTTATTCCATGATAAAACTTAACAATATTAGGAGTAAGATGATAAATTTATACTTGAAACATTCACTAGCGGGAAAATATCGAAGATGTCTATTCCACTTTCGCCTCGTCCTCGTGAAAATCCCGGTTCCGCCACTGGAAAGCCGATTGTACAGGAATTTGAAAAAAAAGAAATGTCTGTGTTTTGCTTTATCCGTACACATTTTATTTTATTACATTATCTGTAGAATTCTTCTGAACACCTTTGAACAATAAAAGTACACAGAAGTTGTCAAAACTGATTTTATTCAAGAGGTGGCAAATGTGCTTCTAAGATATACTTTTTTATAGTGTGGAGAACAATGATTGCAGAAGATGTAAAAAAAGAGAAAGGAAGAAACAGGAAATTAGGACAAAATGATAAATTGTGATTTACAAGAGATGGAATCTTAATTTTTGTTGCAGGATAGCTTTAAGAATCTTCATTGTTGTCGTTTTAAAAATAAAGGAAAACACGAATACTGATCTATGTTCGAAACGGAAACATCTAAAAGGCGAAGAGAACAACAGAACGAAGATTAGCCACTGAAGCAAAAAACCAGAGCAAACACTACATGGCATCAATTCTTCCCCCGCTAAATCAACTACCATGACGATATCGTTCCACTTGAAATTACGTAGGCGTGTGGCTTTACTTACTTTGAGATCATCACAGCGACGGGAAGCGTTCCTTCGTAAAAGCATCTCATTCAAATAAAGAGAACAAGATAAAGAAGAAACAGAGGTTCATAGTCGTAAGAACTTGTAATGGATGGATTGTCAAAGAACGGTGAGGTGAAAATCCTCTGATGTTGCATCTCTTCTTTGTAGTTCTCTCTGGTGGAGCATCTAATTCTAATTCTTTTATTTTTTTTCTTTAAATTTAGTTTTGCTTGACCTCGAATTTTTTATTCTACTGCCATAGACCAAAAACAGTTAATTATTTGAACTACAAAGTCCTTCCCGAGATCTACGTTGCGATATTGCGTGAAGAAGAGTGTCTTCGACAACAATTAGACGTTCCTTCAGCCAAGACTGTAACGGTGGAGTCGCACTGCGTAGCGCGAGATGCTACTACAACTGTCCACTGTTTATTCCGGTACGAAAGTGAGGCAGAAGTTACTTTTGTTGATTGAAATATGAAACTGTCGCATCATGCACAATGACAAACTACCTTACTTTCATATTGTCCCATTAAACTAGAGAATCTACGTCATATAGAAAGGTCGCATAAAAAATCTAGCTCCTTCTTCTAATAGGAAATTCCCATGGTAGTGGAGTTCGTAGCGCCTGCTATGTATTGCCTAGTGGACAGTTATAGCGTTTCTTTCCACACAGTGACACTCCACCGCTGTACTCTTCGGAGAAGGTATGACTAATTGCTATCGGATACCTGCTTCGCCACCCAATATCAAAGCCTCGCTCTTTGGTGGGACCTTCTTATTCAGTAAAGTAACTGCTTATGAATGATGTATGGCGGTCGTTCCTAACTTGGGGTCCGCGAATAACATGTGAGGGAGCCGCAAATAGTTTGACTTGTAACAATAATGTAGTTCCTGAACTTTGCAACACCGTCCATCACATTGAAGAACTAACTGTAAATATTGATGACGATGATGATGAGTGTTCTGCCCGAAGGTAGGTCCTGTCCCGAAGGTCCCTGGGTAAAGTGAACCGATAGTGATTTGCCATTGCTTTACATCGGATGAAGATGATGTCATACGGACGGGACCTTCAGATTAACGTGGGCTCCGAACCACTTGGGTCCGCACCAGGAATCGAAGCCTGGACCCCTTGAAAGGCGGCATAGGCATAGGCAAATCCTACGAGTAAACAAAGTAAAAACCAAATGATATTGTAGGTTGGCGGTAGGAGCAAGGGGTCACAAAGAAGCTGGAGAAAATCCAAGGGTTTCAAAGCCTGTAAAAATATGGGATCCGCTCGTGTCTTGTGGCAGTCTTATATAATGTCCATTTTTTTTAACGAAATTATAGAGAGTAAGTTTCGATCTGATCTCCTTGATAGTTCCTTTGTAAGGAACAGTTCCGTTCCTCTCCTCGATAGGTGTAAGTAACTAAGGGTTCGTAATTCCGGAGTTGATCCAGAATCGTTTGTGATCAGTGGCGAAGTGTGCGATAAATAGACAGGTAGACATAATGGAATTAAATACAGGAAATGTAACACAAAATGTTCTGGATTTTGCTGCTATAATACACGGTACATCGTACTTCTTCCTGAAAATATGTCAAATCAAAGTGTATTATAGTATAAACAAAATAACTAACTAAATTTATTTAAAGAAAAAAAAACGGATAGACACTGTCAACTCTGTCTATCCCAGCATTAGCCTCTGAATACGAACTGGAGATCTACTTCAATTAAAGAAGGAGCGGATTCTCGTTTCGCACGAGAGACTCAAGCATTATTTAATAGACTGGCTAAGCTATTACGTCACTTCCGTTGCATTAACAAAGCAACAAACATATTCTTACGTCATACATGAATAGTACATAGGGTGGGCCGGGTTGGATAGCGCTCACCTTTAGTACGTGAGGTCATCATTTCGATCCTGGCTCGTGCCATATGGGCTTTGTGATGGACAAACAGCATGTGCGTGGGTTTTTCTCCGGATTCTCCCACTTTTTTCATTCCAGTAATTCTCCCATTATAATCTATTCGGCCTGAGCCAAAAGTTGTCTAAATGCCTCAAATATAATTCGAATTCAAAATTCTGACAGAATTCCTGCTTTGAAGATTAGTTGTGAACTTCACGTCCACACTTAGCTTTTCACTACGATTTTCTAAACATTTTCTTCTACACACTTCGTTCAGAACATGTCCTCAAAACATCTAACCCAGTAAATTTCCCCCCGAACTTTCTCAGTATCGTATAGCGAGGAAAGTGACGAATTTTCTTCCCGAAATCACCATGATCCCATCCCCGCTGCTGTCAACTGTTCTACTTTTCCCCTATAGAACGCCTCTCAATGATACACTTTATAACTTGTATGAAAAGATATATAGAAAAATTGTACAGACAGCAACAAATGTTGTTTCTCTTTGTTAAAATTTCTTTGGTAAATAACTTTGAAAAAAAAGGACCAGTTTGTACTCTGTTTTCTACAACTTACAGAAAAACACATTCTCTTTAGTTTATTGAAAACTGTACTCAAATCGGTTCACTAATTCCGAAGTTATTCGCAAAAGAAACTTTAGTAAAGAGAAACAACTTTTGTTGCTGTATGTACAAAAAAGAGGATGTACAGTGTACAAATATGAACCGCAAACAAAATGAATTAATTTGAGATGTACAAAAGATGTTATTGAAACATGAAAGTAGTGCAATTTTTACAGTGTAGAAGCCCAGAAATTAAATTGAAAATTGAATAGATTAATAAACTAACATATAAATAGTGTTTAAAATATTTAAATCACCACTGTACCAAATAAATCTTTAAACATACTACTTTTGCGAAGTTTACATCCAACAGTTTTGACAGTTGAATTTCTTCAATAAAGCAGTTTAAACTTATTTTGTGAAAATATTAAAAGTTTGTGAGTACAAGGTAAAATTTCTTGAGTACAAGGGCAAATTTCTTGAGTAGCTAAAATTATAAATAATTGTTCCAAATGACGTTTCATAATTTCAGAAATAAACCTTGCAAGGCATTTCACGTGGTCGACTTGTCTTCACAAAGCCTTTCGCAGCGAATACCGCCTAACTCACCCAATGAATGCCCTTATGATCATGTAGTTCGCATCTTTTCCTGCAAGATAGCAAACCATGTTCGAAAAGTTTCTGTCATCATTGGAGGATTCAATGTACTAAATTCTCATATTTTCTGTGCTACGCGAGTATGATGATAGATTTTTGAAGGCGATATTTTTTTCGATTATTTAGACATTATTATCGTGAATGAATGAATAAAAATTGTATCACTGCTTCAATAGAACTCAGAATTCGTGGATGGAAGCAAAATGTCCAAATTTCGCGAGTAAAAAGAAACATTTTCGTAAAATATCAACAATGTGATTTTTTGAGTGTTTAAATTATTTCGCGAATTTGCTCCCCTATCTATAAGATTCAAAGAGATTGAAAGAATGTATAATGACAACATAAATTCTACAAACTTCTTGGTTGTTTTCTGGTTATGTCACATTAAAACAGGGTTTAGCAATTAAAAAAGTGGTATAATGATTTTATAGTTAACTGCAGTTACGTGACACCAGTACAGAAATTTCGTCTTTAATTTGTAGAGTAATGAATACAAAGAGGAATTGACATATTTATGTTATACTGGTATTCATACAAAATTCAATATTTTTTTAAAAAAAATATTTATTACGTTTGAAACTTTGTTTTTGTTTCTGAAAGAAACAATTTAGGGGTTAAAATTACATGACAAATACATTATATAAATTTATGGAGTGGGAATAAGATCTTGCTCCACGTTACCTGTTTGCAAATTGAACCATATTTACATCTTATTCCGTAGGCGAGTTTGTTGCATTAACAAGAATTGTTGTATCAGGATCTAAACTACCGTAATTACTTGAGCACAATGCAACAGCTATTTACAAATGAATAAAACTGCTTCCCGTTTTCTTTATGAGCTGACATCTCACGATTTGTAGGTATTACAATAACAACAACTACAATAGCGACATCGCTTGTTCCTTTCATTCACCATTAAGATTGGAATTTTTCAATGTACTTTGTAGGTCTTAAAAATGAGAGACAGGAAACGATAGCATTGTATTGTTGTCTCGACATAGAAACAGAGTTTGGGTTTCTTCCACAAGTGTAGTCAAAAGATTTGCTCTCACCTAAGATTTAAAATCCTATTGTTTACTGACAGGAGACATGGAAAAAAATTCCAATTCATAAATTGGAAATAAAGTTACTGAGTAAATACGTCCTTGCTTGACTTCTCTGCAACATGCACGAACATAACCTTTACAAGTTAGGCTTTAAAACAAGAAGGTCCATACATCATTGCACGTACAAGACGCTGATCATGAGAGATAACTTTATACCAATTAGCACCCTCTTATGAATTTACGATTATAATCAATTTATTGGTGGTTTTGTGTGTATAGTAATGTTTAATGCACACGCAGGAGGTATAAATACACTAATAATCTTCTTATTTATGAAGTAGTTAGGACTTATTGCTGGTTGAGACTGTAAAACCAAAGGTTTCTAAAATGTTGTTTTTATTTTCTTTTTGGTGGAAGAAAATCTTTATGTCTATTTATTTTATTGTGTAATGGAGTCCATCTATGTGAGAATCTTAAAGTTGCCCGGTGGATAATTGTATGGGGAAAATAAAAGAAGGTCGTACGAAAAAGTAATTTGAACTCTTTCAGCAGTGGTTTAACAAGAATTTTCAAATTAATAGGGTTTGTAAAGGAATGTGTAGGGCAAAAGAGGTTGAATTCATAGCTGTTGTTTGCTGATACTGAATCTACGCGATAACAGTGCATTTGAGGTGTGAAGAAATCACTTAATTCATTAATCATTTTCGTCACTAGTTCAAGTCCTGTGGAGGTCCTATCAACGAAGAAGTTCCGAGTCCATTTTACCCCCAAAAAAACTTAGAAGTTATCTAGTTCCGTCAGTTATTATATTAAAAGTACTTGACGTAAGCAACACAGAAGGAAGCACTACTCTAAGCGATTAGCCTCAATTTCACCAGGTAATAGTCATAGTTACAAGCGGTAAGCTACTTCAACAGATTAAATTCAGCTACATTATTCTTTGGTTACCGAAATCTATTCCAGTAAGCTTCTAGACCTAGTCAGTCGAAAGAAAGTCAATGCCTGAGATTCAATTTAATTTATTTGTGATGTAGTAAGTCGAATATGAAAATAGGATTAAATTCATTACTTTCTGCTTCCTTTGGATATCTTTGTACAAAATTAAAACTTCGTTGTAAGAATAGCAAGAGAAACATCAATAGGTATGACTTCTGAGTGCATAGATTGGAGACTAAGAAGATTGATTGAGTTCAAAAGCCTAAATTGAGTACCCTTTCTTTACTATATCTAAGCAAATTGAGTTACGCTTCCTTTCATTACCTACGTGAATTAAGCTCTATTTCTTTTCATTACGTAAGTAAATTGAGTACCACTTCTTTTCATTACGAAGGTAAATTAAATTCCACTTCTTTTCCTTACGTAGGTGCATTGAGTCCAATTTCTTTTCATTACGTAGGTGAATTGAGTCTCACTTCTTTCCGTTAAGTAGGTAAATTGAGTCCCACTTCTATTCATTACGTAGGTAAACTAAGTTCCATTTCTTTTCATTACGTAGGTAAATTGAGTCCCACTTCTTTTCATTACATAGGTAAATTAAGTCCCACTTCTTTTCATTACGTAGGTAACTTAAATTTCACTTCTTTTCATTACGTAGTTAAATTAA